>CM077647.1:1083842-1214815 GCA_039707465.1 Rhabdophis nuchalis | reverse complement strand
CCCCCATCAGCTGCGTCCCGGAGGAGGGTCTCAGGTGGGTGTCTGGCCGGCCGCGCCTCCCCTCGTCTCCGGGGCTAGAAAACGGGGAGGGGGCGCCAGCGATCACCCTCCCGCTGGCAGGAGGAGGGTCCGGGGGTCTCCTGGAAACTAAGGGCGAAAGGGGCAAAGATGGGTTGGGGGTGCATTTCAGGAAAGCTTTAGGGCCTCGGGTCCGGCAGTGGAAGGGCTGCAGCTGCCCTCCCCCCTCTCTGGAAAGCCCTTTAAGGTCAAGGGCAACCCCCCCTCCCAAACATGCCCATCCCCGCGACTTGGGAAGACGAGCTTTGGACTTGGACTCACCGATGGGAAGGGACCTTGGAGGTCTTCTAGTCCAACCCCCTGCTCGAGCAGGAGCCCCTCTACCGGTTCTGCCTCTCTGGCTCCGCCTCAGCTGCTCCGGAGCTTCTCCTCCCGGGGCGCCCGCAATCCGAGAGCAACCGGGACACAAACTTCCCGAAGAGCCAAACTGCGGAGGGAGGGGGCTGGGTCAGAGCCGAGTCCAAGCGGGGCAGCGGCTGATGGGCAATGCCGGGAGAGAGGGTCGAGGGGCTGGTGCCCCCCTGGGAGAGAGGCGGCTGAGTGGGGCCTCCAATGGAAACTCTTCCACTTAGGCAAGGAAACCCAAATTGCACATAGAAACTGGGTGGAACCAGGCTTCAATAGTAAGGACTGGGAGAGAGTCTTTAGTAAAACAACCAGCTAAATAGGAGCCAGCCCTGTGCAGAGGCAGCCAAAAAAGCCAATGCAATCCTAAACTGAATTAACAGAGGGACACAATCCAGATCAAGGGAGGTACTAATACCACACCTAGAGTACTGAGTCCAATTTTGGTCACCGCATTATAAAAAAGAGGTTGAGATGCTAGAAAAAGTGCAAAGAAGAGCAACCAAGAGGGTTATGGGACTGGAGGCTCAAACAGATGAAGATCGGTTGCAGAAACTGGGCCTGGCTGGTCTAGGGAAGAGAAGGACCAGGGGAGACAGGAGAGCATCTTCCAATATTGGAGGGGCTGCCCCAGAGAGGAGAAAGGGGTCAAGCTCTTCTCCAAGCCACCCAAAGGCCAGGCAAGGAATAATGGATGGAAACTAATCAAGTCCCACCAGGGAGATAGGGCGGTATAGAAATTTGATTAAATAAATAAATAAATAAATAAATAAATAAATAAATAAATAAATAAATAAATAAATAAATAAATAAATAAATAAATAATAAATAAATAAATAAATAAATAAATAAATAAATAAATAAATAAATAAATAAATAAATAATAAATAAATAAATAAATAAATAAATAAATAAAGATTCAACCTGGAAATAAGGAGGAACTGGCCCCAGCCCATCCAGTGCAGCCTTCTGTCTCCCACAGTGGCTCCCCATTGGCTTCAGGGTCTTCCCAAGCAGATGTCTTCACCTGCTTCTGATTCCCTGCAAATGGCATTGAGAGATATCCTGCCTATCTCTCCAACCCAGAGGGTGTCCTTAGGCATCCATCATGATAGCCATGGATACCCTTGTTCTCCATGAACTCCTCTCATCCTTTTTTCAAGGTGTCGAGGCTGACAGCTGTCACCACTTCTTCTGGCAGGTGACTTCTGCTTGGGTGGGGGTGGGAGATTGGGGCGTAGGACTAGATGACCTCCAAGGTCGTTCCATCTTTATCCTGATTGACTGGGTGAGGCAGGCTGGAACCTGACTACTGTAATGCTCTCTACATGGGGCTTCCCTTGAGGTGCACTCGAAAGCTACAGCTAGTCCAGAATGCGGCCGTGTGGGTGATTATGGGAGCCTCTAGGTACTCCCACATAACACCTCTCCTGCGCGAGCTGCACTGGCTGCCTGTGGCCTTTCGGGTGCGCTTCAAGGTTCTGACGACCATCTTCAAAGCGCTCCATGGCTCAGGGCCTAGTTATATGCGAGACCGCCTCCTGCCCCATACATCCCTCAGACCGATACGCTCCCACAGAGAGGGCCTTCTCAGGGTGCCGTTGGCCAGGCAATGCTGGTTGGCGACACCCAGGGGAAGGGCCTTCTCTGTGGCGGGCCCTACCCTCTGGAACGGACTTACCCCCCGAACTACGTACCATCTCGGACCTCCGCCTCTTCCGCCAGCGTCTTAAGATGCACCTTTTCCAACAAGCCGGCCTAGCATAACCTCCCGTTTTGGCCGTTTTTTAGATAGTTTTTAATTTGGGGGATTTTATACTATTTTAGCACAGGGTATGGATTCAATAGCTTTTTAAAATTTTGTACTTTTGTTATATTTGTTATGTTTCTAAATTTCCTGTGCGCCGCCCTGGGTCCTTTTTGGAGAAGGTACAGGGTATAAGTTTGAATAAACTAAACTAAAGTAAGCTGCAGTAAAATCAGCGTCACATATGGGGATTCAAGGCCCACCTTTCCTGAATCGCCCCCCTGAAGGGCAGGGGGAGGGATCAGGATGACTCTGCCTCAATGTGAGTGTGGCAGGGAAGGGTGAGCCTTTTTTAACCCCCCCCCCTCTGATTCCTCCCTGGGTCTTCAGTGGGAGGAGAGCTCCTGGCAAACTCAGCAAGGCCTCCTCTCGTTTTGACTGATTCTGTTTCGCTTTTCATCCAGAAATCCCCAGATTTGTCCTAAGGGAATCTTCTGGAAATGGCTGGAAAAATCCAAGGTAACGTCTTGGGCCCCTGGAAGGAGGGTTGTGGGAGGAAACCTCCATGTCCTAGGTGCGGGGGAGGGAGTGGAGAATGTCAACCATCCCACTAAGTCAGTGGTCGGCAAACCGCAGCTCGCAAGCCACGTGCGGCTCTTTGGCCCCTTGAGTGCAGATCTTTCCGCTGCGCCCATTCACATTCCTTGTCTTCTGGCCGCAGCCCCACTCCATGGAAAATATGGGCACGCACCGTGCATTTACAGCCCGGAGCAGGACCAAAGCTCCTCTCCCAAGTGGCTCTTCCTCGCTCAGAGGGCTTTTGAAGGAAACTTCTGCAGTCTCCGAGGCTGTAATTGTATGGGCTCTGTTTTCCGGGAAGACGAAGAACACGAGGGGGATCCCTCCCCCCCCTCGCGGATGGGCTCCGGACTAGCAGAGCCTCCTCCTTCTTTTTAGCCAGGCGATCATTAACCAGGCGATCTTCGGCTGCTGCACAAGCCCTTGGGCACGCTCTGCCTTCTTCTCTCTGATAGCCGCCTGGTTAAAAAGAAGGACAAGTCTCCGCTGGTCTGGAGCCCATCTGTGGAGGGGGATCCCCCTTGCATTCCTTGTCTTCCCAGATCAGCTGGTAAGGGGACAGAAAAGGTTGTTCTCCTGTCCCAGGTTTCAGCTTCCTGGCTTCAGTATCTCTTTTCCAGCTTCTTTTTGTTGAACCTGCAATTAAGTTCTTTTTTATGTCTTAGGAAAGATCACCTGGTTAAAAAAGGGACGAGGCTCCGCTGGTCTGGAGCCCATCTGCGGGTTGGGAGGGAGAGACAGACAGACACACACAGACACACACAGAGAAAGACACACACATACACACACAGATTGATTGAGTGAGTGAGTGAGTGAGAGACAGACAGACAGACACACACAGAGTGACAGAGAGGAAAGAAGGTGAGAGAGAGACAGAGAGGGAAGGAGGGAGGGAGACAGAGACAGGGAGACACACACACACACACAGAGAGAGAAAGACAGACAGACAGACACACAGAGAGAATGATAGAGAGACAGAGAAAGGGAGGAGACACAAAGAGAGAGAGAGACAGACAGACAGTCACACAGAGAGAATGACAGAGAGAGAGAGAAAGGGAGGAGAGAGACACAGAGAGACAGAAAGACAGACAGACACACAGAGAGAATGATAGAGGGACAGAGGAAGGGAGGAGAGAGACACAGAGAGACAGACAGACAGACAGACACACACAGAGAATGACAGAGAGGGAAAGGGAGGAGAGAGAGACAGAGAGACAGACACACAGAGAGAATGACAGAGAGAGAGAGAAAGGGAGGAGAGAGACACAGAGAGACAGAAAGACAGCAGGACACACAAGAGAGAATGATAGAGGGACAGAGGAAGGGAGAGAGAGACACAGAGAGACAGAGAGACAGACAGACACACACAGAGAATGACAGAGAGAGAAAGGGAGGAGAGAGACACAGAGAGACAGAGAGACAGACACACAGAGAGAATGACAGAGAGACAGACACACAGAGGAAATGACAGAGAGACAAACAGACACACAGAGAGAATGACATAGAGAGAGAAGAAGGGAGGGGAGAGAGACAGACAGACACACAGAGAGAATGATAGAGAGACAGAGGAAGGGAGGAGAGAGACACAGAGAGACAGACAGACAGACAGACAAACAGACACACAGAGAGAATGACAGGGAGACAGGAAGGGAGGGGAGAGAGAGACAGAGAGACAGACAGACACCGAGAGAGAATGACAGAGAGACAGTTAGGGAAGGAGGGGAGAGAGACACAGAGATAGAGAGGGAAGGAGGAGAGAGAGACAGAGATACAGACACAGAGAGAGAATGACAGAGAGAGACAGAAAGAGAAAGAAAGAAAGGAAAAGAAAGAAAAAGAAAGTGGGAGAGAGAGATGAAAGAAAAAGAGAACTTATGACTACAATTGAGCCCAAAAGTTTGGTTGCTACGCAAGAGCGTCGTTAAGTGAGTTTCACCACATTTTCCAAGTTGGCCACACCCACCAGGTCACATGACCACCGAGCCACTCCCACAAAATAGGCCACACCTTCTTTTGGCTCTCCAAAGAAATTTCAATCGTTGTACTGTTGATATTTGGCTCTCTTGGCTAATGAGTTTGCCCACCACTGCACTAGTTTAGACAGCCATAGAAACTCCGGGGACTTTTTACGACTTTACTGAAGATTCCCTGTAGTTCCAGAAGACGAAAAGCCAATTCTAATGGATTCAGGTGCAGACAAATAGGGAAACTTTCCCTTCTCCCCCGGACCTCCCACTCTCCACGGCCCACCAATCATTGCGATTCACTTTCACTTTTGGGAACGATCCGGCTGCCTCGGACTTTCCCAGCCTAATGACCTTGGAGTGACAGGTCAATCTTAGGCTTTCAGCTGGCTCACTTTTTATCCCTTGGTTTTCCTCCCAAACCTCCCGGCTGTTCCAATGCCTTCCTCCCTTCTCCCTCCCCGCTCCCCATTTTGGTTGTGATGCAAGCAATGCTGTGTAGCAAGCCAGCCAGGACAGATTGGCTACGATGGCCATTCGCCGCTGACCAAGGTCTCCTTCTTCTCTCCTCTCCCCTTTGGGTTGTAGGGCCGGAGCGGAGGATCGTCCTGGTGGGCAAAACCGGCAACGGCAAAAGCGCCACGGGAAGCACAATCCTGGGAAGCAGAGCCTTCGAGTTTGGGATGTCACTTAACTCCGTAACACAGACTTGCCAACAGGGGGAAAAGTGGTGGAACGGCAGGAAGATTACGGTTGTTGACACACCGGGTTTTTTCGACACCAAGATTCCCAACCACAAAACTGCTGCCGAAGTGAAGAAGTGCGGGAGCTTGTGCATCCCAGGCCCTCATGTCATTCTGCAGGTGATGCGCCCCGGCCGTTTCTCCCAGGAGGAGAAGGACGTGGCTAAGCTGATCAGTGAGATCTTCAGCCTGAACGCCAAGAAATACATGATCCTCCTGTTCACCCGCAAAGAGGACCTGGAAGGGCAGACTCTGGAGGAATTCCTCTCCAAGGGAGACGCTGAGCTGAAGGACCAGATGGACCAGTGCGGGAAGCGCTACCTGGCTTTCAACAACAAGGCCGAAGGAGAAGAACGAGAAGCTCAGGTGGCCCAACTGATGACCATGATTGATGAGCTGGTGCAGAACAACAAACACACTCCTTGTTACACGGAAGAGATGCTGAAGTCGGACAAGAAGAATTTGCCCTGGTGTTCTATTCTCTAACACACCCTGCAAACTCGGTCTACTCGATTCTCTACCCCAAGGTGGCAGCTCTCCCAAAGGCCAAGCCCTGCGCTTCCCCCCTTCTGCTCTGAGTTCCAATCCAGCCCTCGCCATGTGATCTCTGAAGAACGCGAGAAGAACCCGAGTCAGAGATTCATGGCTGAGTGCTACTCAGCCAAATCCTTCTCCCGAAAACCTGGTTTCTCTCCACAGATGAGAGGACCTTCTCCAAGGGCACGGGTCTCCCAGTATCAACTCCCCCCCCCCAGACAAATTCTCTACCAGCCTGGAGCCATGTCCCTTCGGAAGGAAACTCTCTCTTGGGCTTCCCGTCTCTCAGTCCTTGGAGGTAGACCAGGCCAGGAAACCACCAAGAGAAGAAATCTTAGAGCTTGGCTTTATTAGTATAAATGGCAGTAGCAGAATCCTGAAAATGTCTCCCCTTCGCTCCTTCTGGCACCAAAGAGCATCAGGGCAAGGCAGCCTCGAGGTTCTTGCTCACCCCTTCCTGTTTTCCTGGGGTAAATTCATATTTTCCCAACAGCTGTCACCTTTTTCCTTTGAGGCCACCTCTGTACTCTCCTAGACCACCTTCCAAGAGCTAATGTAGACTCACGAGGGAACCCATTTCTCTTTCAACCTGAAATCTTCTCATTAAATCTTCTCCTTACTTATGAAAGAGGCTGTGTGTTTTGAAAGGGGGGGGGGGGTCAGTGAGACTGCTGAGGTCCTGTCTTAAGCCCTGTACTCTTCAATATCTTCACCAATGACTTAGAGGAGAGAATGGAAGGGAACTCATCAAGTTTCCAGATGGCGCTAAGCCTGCAGGGAGAGCCCACAGCCCAGAAGACAAGCTCAGGATCCGAAAGGATCTCGACAGATTTGAACCCCGGGCCATATATAACCAAATGGAATTCAAGGTAGATGAATAAAAGGTTTTAGGAAGGCAAGAAAAACCAGCTGTGTAGATACAGGCTAGGTCACTGATGGCGAACCTTTTGGGCACCAAGCGCCCAACCTGGAATGTGTGTTTGTGTGTGTGCGTGCATGCCACAGCACCAGAAACCGAAAGACCAGCTGGCTGGTACACGCATGCCTGTTTTCTGGCCATTTTGGGAGCCGTGTTTGGGCTGGAAACGGCCTAGAAATAGCCCCAAAGATGACCTGGTTTTTGGCCGTTTTTTGGCTGTTTTCAGGCCATTTTCTGGCGCTCCGGAGCCACGAAGAACAGCTGGCAATGGTATGTGTGCCCACAGAGAGGGCTCTGCGTGCCACCTCTGGAATGCGTGCCATAGGTTTGCCATTATGGGGCTAGGTGAAACCTGGTTTAATGCCAGTAACTGTGAGAGGGATCTTGGAGTCCTGATGGGCAATCACTTAAGTTTAGTTTAGTTTAGTTTTATTTGCTTTGTATACGGCACCTTCTCCCTTTCGGGACTCAGGGCGGTGCACAGCCACAGTAAAATAGGTGATACAAAATCTAAAAGAATATCTTTAAAAAAATATTAAATAGATTGGCCTACATATTTAAAATCCCATTCTAAAATTACTTTAAAATCCCTTTAAAACTACGACAGAGAGAGACTCACATCCGGCTATCTGAGGCACAGTGGTCTCCCTCGGATCCAGACTCTCCTTTAGAACAACCCCCCCCCCACCCAGACCCTGGGCTCTTGGCTGGTGAAATGCATGGTAAGGTTTTGACGACCATCTTTAAAGCGCTCCATGGCTCGGGGCCTAGTTATATGCGAGACCGCCTCCTGCCCCATACATCCCTTAGACCGATACGCTCCCACAGAGAGGGCCTTCTCAGGGTGCCGTCGGCCGGACAATGCCGACTGGCGACACCCAGGGGAAGAGCCTTCTCTGTGGCGGGCCCTGCCCTTTGGAATGACCTACCCCCTGAACTCCGCACCATCACCGACCTCCGCCTCTTCTGCAAGTGTCTAAAGACATATTTGTTCCAACAAGCCGGCCTAACCTAACCTCCCATGGGGACTTTTAGGAAGTTTTAAATTGGGTATTTTAAATTTGGTTTTAGCATAGGATAGGCTTGTTTAATATTTATTTTAAATTATATATTTATCTTTGTATTGGTATATATTTATCTTTGAGATGGCGGATTGCGGACGGTGGTGAGAGCGCCGCCCCCCCCTCAAGGGAGCTGCAGGAAGAATGGCGGATGGCGGACGGTGGTGAGAGCGCCGCCCCCCCCCCAGGGAGCTGCAGGAGATGGTGGACGGCAGATGGCGGACGGTGGTGAGATCGCCGCCCCCCCCCCTCGGGGGAGCTGCAGGAGCTGCAGGAGAAGGATGGCGGATGGCAGTGAGAGTGCCGGGAGTGGCGGTGAGAGCGCCGGGAAACCGGTGGCGAAGGCGACGACGGTGGAGTGGCGGTGAGAGCGCCAAGGACGAGAAGGCCGGTATGCCGGGGCAGCGGTGGATGCCGGCCGGGTCGCTGGATGCCGGGCTGGTCAGAGAGGCTTTTTAAGCCCTTGGAAGACCTTGAAGATCTTTGAGCCTTCCTCTCTTGTGGTCCTTGTGAGGCCTGTAAGATCTTATAGACCCATAACCTCTAAGACCTTTGGTTTGAAGCAGCCGCATTGAGACTCTGAACTTATCCCTCATCGATGCACTGGTGCACTTTATATTCACTCTCCTAAGTGTCACCTACTATGTACTTGAATTCTTTTAATTCCATCTATGTCATCTTATGAATTGTATTGTCCCAACGATGCTCGCTTTTATCCATGACCCATTTTTATATGTTTATATTTTATAATCATTTTGTACTCTAGAACCGATTTGCTACGACTGCGAGAGTCCCCGCTCTCGCAGGTTTGGCCCTCCGCTCTAACGAGGGCCCGCCTTGATGAAGGATTTATTAATCTGGAGAGGTGGGTGAAGCGCGGCCTTAGGGGTTTTTTAGTTTTTAGATTACTGTCTATTTTAGGGGGTACCAGGGAGGGGGGAGGGTATAAACAGTTAGGAAGAGAGGGCCAGGCCAGCAGCCGACGGAGGGTAGCGGAAGGATCCGTGAGGGGGGGGAAACGCGAGTCGTCCCTAGGGAGGGCATTTCCATCCCGACTGTCGTGGGGAGAGGCAGGTCCGAGGGGAGGCAAGTTCCATCCTCCCGGTTGGGGACACGTGGCCGTTGGTTGCATACGGTCAGGTGTCACAACCCCTGCAGGCTGGGTGGTCAGGGAATACAGAGCCAGGGCCTGAGGCTGATGTTTTGTAACGCCAGGTCCGTTGTCAACAAAGCCCCCCTCATCCATGACCTTGTGTCAGAGGGGGAGCTGGACCTGGCAGGAATAGCGGAGACCTGGTTGGGCCACGAGGGTGGACTCCCCCTCGTTGAAATGTGCCCACCAGGTTACCGCGCTTTTCATCAGCCCCGGGCCCTAGGTAGGGGTGGTGGGGTAGCGGTCATTGTAAAGGAAGGTCTTGAGCCGAGAGAGACCATTGTGCCTCAGACTACCGATTGTGAGTCCCTCTGTGTGAAGTGGGGCCTACGGAGGCAGTTGGGCTTGCTGGTTGTATATACCTGGCTACCCGCTATGTAGCAGCAGCCCTGCCCGAGCTCCTGGAGGTGATCGCTACGGTGGCAGTTGAGACCCCCAGACTTTTAGTCATGGGGGACTTTAACTTGCCATCGGTGGGCGAATCATCCGAGGTAGCTCGGGAGTTCATGGCTTCCATGACGGCCATGGACCTGACCCAATTAATTCAAGGCCCCACTCATGAGGGTGGACATACACCGGATCTCATCTTTGTCTCTGGCCAATGGGAGAGTGATCTGGGTATAGGGGACATAGTCATCACGCCCTTGTCATGGTCAGATCACTCACTTCTCCGGCTCGACTTTCCAACCGCTACTCCCCTCCGCGGGGAGGCGGAACCTGAGTCATCTATCTGGTTCCGCCCCAGGCGCCTGATGGACCCTGATGGGTTCCAGGCGGCGCTTGGGCCACTTCCTGTACCCCTGACCCGCGCCCCGATGGAGGACCTCGTGGCCGCATGGAATACTGTGACCACGGGAGCCTTGGATCGGGTCGCGCCCTTGCGGCCTCTCTTGCGGCGCCAAGCCACCCTGGCTCCTTGGTTTACCGAGGAGCTGAGGGGGATGAAACGCCACAAGAGATGCCTAGAGAGAAGATGGAGGTCTATCCGATCTGAATCTGACCGGACACAGGTAAGAGCCCATTTACGGACTTACATTGTGGCGCTGAGAGTGGCCAAACGTCATCATTGTGCCACTCTCATAGCATCCGCAGAAAACCGCCCTGCCGCCCTGTTTAGGGTGACCCGCTCCCTCCTTCAACAGAGTGTGCGGGAAGCCCCGCTACAGGGTAGAGCAGAGGAATTTGTGACTTTTCTGCAGGAGAAAATCGCTCAGATACAGAACGAGTTAGCCCCTATTGATGGTCCAGTGGGATGCCACGAGATAGATCTTGTTTGGGAGGAGTTTGACTCCGTTACTTCCGAGGATATGGACAGGTTACGTGGGCGACTGCGAGCCACCACATGTTTATTGGACCCGTGTCCCTCCTGGCTTGTACTGGCATCCTGGGAGGTGACACGAGGCTGGCTCCAAGAGGTTGTCAACGCATCCTTAAGTGAGGGTTCCTTGCCTGCCTCCCTAAAAGAGGCTATGGTGAGGCCCCTCCTTAAGAAGCCCTCTTTGGATCCAGCTTTATTAACCAACTATCGTCCAGTCTCCAACCTTCCCTTTTTGGCGAAGGTTGTAGAGAGTGTGGTGGCACAACAGTTTCCCTGTCACCTGGAGGAAGTTGAGTATCTAGACCCGTGCCAGTCCGGCTTTCGGCCTGGGCATAGCACCGAGACGGCATTGGTCGCATTGGTCGATGATCTCTGGAGGGCCAGAGATGGGGGTTGTTCCTCCATCCTGGTCCTATTAGACCTCTCGGTGGCTTTTGATACCATCGACCATGGTATCCTATTGCATCGGCTGGGGGGGTTGGGGGTGGGAGGCACCGTTTTACGGTGGTTCTCCTCCTACCTCTCTGGCCGATCGCAATTTGTGTTGACAGGAGAGCAGAGGTTGACTTCGAGACCCCTCACATGTGGGGTGCCTCAGGGGTCGGTCCTCTCGCCTCTCCTGTTTAACACATATATGAAGCCGCTGGGTGAGATCATCCGTGGTTTTGGGGTAGAGTACCATCTTTATGCTGATGATACTCAGCTGTATATATCTACCCCAAACCACCCCAACGATGCCGTAGCGGTGATGTGCCAGTGCCTGGAAGCCGTACGGATCTGGATGGGAAGAAACGGACTCAAGCTCAACCCGACCAAGACCGAGTAGCTGTGGTTTCCGGCTGCCCGATTCAACCAGCTGACTCCATCGCTGGCCATTGGGGGTGAACATCTTGCCCCAGTGGATGGGGTGCGCAACTTGGGTGTCCTCCTGGATGCCCGGCTGTCCATGGAAGATCAAGTGACAGCCGTGGCCAGGAGGGCGTTTTACCAGGTTCGCCTGGTTCGCCAGTTGCGCCCCCTATTGGATCGGGACGCCCTTCGCACAGTCACTCATGCTCTCGTGACATCCCGACTGGACTATTGTAACTCTCTCTACATGGGGTTCCCCTTGAGGTGCACTCGGAGACTTCAGCTAGTCCAGAATGCAGCCGCGCGAGCAATTATGGGAACCGCAAGGTGTACCCACGTAACACTGCTCTTGCGCGAGCTGCACTGGCTGCCTGTCGTCTTCCGGGTGCACTTCAAAGTGTTGATTATCATCTTTAAAGCGCTCCATGGCACAGGATCTTGTTATTTGCGGGATCGTATCCTGCCCCATACATCCCTTCGGCCGATTCGCTCACACAGAGAGGGACTTCTCCGGGTGTCGTCCACTAGGCAGTGCCAGCAGGCGACGCCCAGGGGAAGGGCCTTCTCTGTGATAGGCCCGACTCTCTGGAACGACCTACCCCGGATATTAGAACGACCATGGACCTCCGCGCCTTCCGCCAAAAAGTAAAAACCTATTTGTTTCATCAGGCCAGCTTGGCCTAATCTACACTTCTCGCCCCAGTCTCTTTTCTCAAATTGTTTATTGGGTTTTAATGGGTGGTAATTTTAATGGTTTTTAAATTTGTACAGGGTAGTTTAATTCGTTTTTAAATTTGTGTGTATTGTATGTTTTTAGTTGGTTTTTAATTTTCCTGTACACTGCCCCGAGTCCCTCCGGGGAGAGGGGGCGGTTTATAAATATAATAAATTATTAAATTATTATTATTATTAACCTGTTGCAATCCTTGGGTTTGCTCTTCTGCTTCCACTTGTTGGGCCACATTGCTAAATTGGATTGGCATCAGCTGAAGAAACCCATCTGCACCTTCTAATTCAGGAGCTGACTCATCGTGTAGCTCCACTACCCATTTGACCAAAACTGGATGCAATATTCCACTCTATGCTGCCTCTTCCCAAAGTCTTATAAAATGGTACTAACACTTCATGTGATCTTGAGGATGTTCCTCTGCCGATGCCACCTAGGACAGCAAGGGCCCTTTTGGAAGTGATGGTCCACCAGGACTCCAACAGCAGTGACCGCTCTTGAGTCGGGTACCACCACTCAGTTCAGAGAGCAGTGAGCACCCCAAGTCCTCCTCCTCCTCCTCTCCACATATTCCCCTCCCTTCCAACACGGATGATGTTTCCTAGTCGGCTCACGAGACATCCGGGAGAAAACCATGGAGCTCGGAGAACACAGAAGAGCCCCCCCCCCCCCCCCGTTCTACCTGAGCTACAAAGATTCTTCCCTAAAACATGCAGGGTGACAGTCTGTGGCCAGGAGGTTGGTGGGCATGCCCAGTGGGTCGGGTTTCCAAAACCTTTCAGCCAGAAGAACCAATAAACTGCCCCAGACTCAGCCTCCTCAGAGCTCCTAGGCCTGGGCTTTAGGGGCCCAGGAAATGGCCCCACATGGAGCCTTTCCCCCATGGCTGAGTCATCATCCCCCCATCCTGCCTTTGCCCCTCCCCCCATCCCACGGTATTCTCACAATTGGATGTGGGGGAGTCCTTAGCATGGCGGCACCTCCCTTGTCACCTTCCACAACCAGCAGAAGGTCTCCTGGTCAGCTACAGCCCTCCATCCACCACCTTACACACGCATGCACACACGCACACATTCATACAGACACATTGTCCCAAGTCACATTCCAGACAGAACCCAACAGTTAGGAACTGAGAGCCCAAGGAAAGGGGAACACTGGGCCCCAGGCAGCCCCTCCATCCCTGGAAGAGCTCTAGGAGCCCCAGAAGGCAGGGAGGAACGAAAATCTCCAGGATCCCAGGTACAAACAGGGCCATAAAATGCAGGTGCACCTGGGACTTTGTCCTGTCTGATCCTGGGCACAGCAGGGAGAGGCAGGTCTCTCCACCTGTTTATCTGTTGCTCGGTTTCACCTTTGGTCGCATCTCAGAGATTAACCTCCTGAGTTCTCGGAAGCTGATTGGCGGGTGGCCAGCGGGGGAGGGGAGGCCCCAGGTCCTTTCCTGGGCTTCTCACAATCTTGGCCTCCTTTGAGGGTTGGGCAGGGGAGTTGCTACCTGCTGTATCTCGCCTTTCCCTCTGCTATGACTGCATGCCAGAGTTCATTCTGGCAGAGTGGGGGAGGGGGGCTGCTTTAGAGTTGAGTTTGCTTTCCTTTACTGTCATGGCTCGGGACCTAGCTATCTGCGGGATCGCATCCTGCCCCATACATCCCTTCGGCCGATTCGCTCCCACAGAGAGGGACTTCTCCGGGTGCCGTCCACTAGGCTGTGCCAGCGGGCGAAGCCCAGGGGAAGGGCCTTCTCTGTGGCGGGCCCGACCCTCTGGAACGACCTTCCCCCCGAAATTAGAACGACCACGGACCTTCGCTCCTTCCGTCAAAAACTAAAAACTCACTTCTTCTGCCTGGCCGGCTTGGGTTAATTGACCCATTTACCTCTAGCTGAATATTTCAAACTATTTTATTAGGGATTTTTAGGGGTATTAGTTTTAGCTAGTTGGGATTTTAGTGCAGGGTCTAGGTTTAATTCGTTTTAAATTGTATTATAATGTTTGTTGTTTGTATATGTATTTTTAAATTCCCTGTGCACCGCCTCGAGTCCCTTCGGGGAGAGAGGGCAGTTTACAAATTAAATTAAATTAAATTAAATTATTATTATTATTATTATTATTATTATTATTATTATTATTATTATTATTATTATTATTATCATCATCATCATCATCATCATCATCATCATCATCATCATCATCATCATCATCATCATTATTATTATTATTATTATTATTATTATACCTGGCACAAGGAAAGAAAGGCCGTCTTCAGTGTACATGATAACTATAGTGTACATGATAAGTTACATGATAACTTCAGTGTACATGATAAGTTATCTGCGGGATCGGATTCTGCCCCATACAACCCTGCGGCCGATCCGCTCCCACAGAGAGGGACTTCTCCGGGTGCCGTCCACTAGGCTATGCCAGCGGGCGACGCCCAGGGGAAGGGCCTTCTCTGTGGCGGGCCCAGCCCTCTGGAACGACCTTCCCCCCGAAATTAGAACAACTACTCAAAACACACTTTTTCTGCTTGGCCGGCCTAGGTTAGTCTCCCGTCTTTTAATAGGGTTTCAGGGGTTTTAGTGTAATTTAACTTAGGGGATTTTAGCGCAGGGACAATTGTTTAATTCGTTTCTTAACTATTTATTTTTTCTATGTATTTTATATTGGTTTTTATTCCCTGTGCACCGCTCCGAGTCCCTTCGGGGAGAGGAGGCGGTATATAAATAAAATTATTATTATTATTATTATTATTATTATTATTATTATTATTATTATTATTATTATTATTATTATTATTATTATTATTATTATTATTATTATTATAAACATAAAAACACAAACATGCATCCTTTCCTTTCTACCTAATTGTAATTTAAGACCCGATATTGCACTGTACCATAGAATTCAGTATAGCTTCTGCTCTGGGGGGGAAGCTGTGTTTCAGCCTATTTTGATAATAGCTCAAAAGAAAAATCTCGCCCAGGATGAGACGGATCTTGAAGGAGGTTTTGGACTTTCTTAAGGCAGCGGGAGCTCTAAGGCTCTTCGAAAGAGGGGAGGGGAGCAACCCATGCGCCTCTGGGCAATGACCTTGACCCTCTGGAGCGCTGCCCTCTGGGCAATTGGCTAGCCAGACACAGGCGCAGGAAGTGAAAGAACTCTCTGCGGTGCAGGAACAGAAGGTCCCCAGCAGTTCTTCATGGAGTTGTTGTTTCCTGAGAAGTCTTTGGTAGTATCATCTCTGCTGGGCCCTTTTGACCAGGGCTGCAGTACGCTCCCCCCCCAACCATCCCCTGGGAACATTGCCAGGGTGGCTAATTGTGAGTGTGACACTTCCTCCTATCTATCCCTACGCTCACATCTGTAGGAACAGAGGATCCTTCCTTAGTCTCAACAAATCAACCGAAAGGATATGGAGGCTTTTGGTCTTGTGTAATCAAACAAATGATAAGGAAGAAGGGGAAGTTAGACACCAAGCGCTCCATGGCTCGGGACCTAGCTATCTGCGGGATCGGATCCTGCCTCATACATCCTCACGGCCGATTCGCTCCCACAGAGAGGGACTTCTCCGGGTGCCGTCCACTAGACTTTGTCAGCGGGCGACACCCAGGGGAAGGGCTCTCTCTGTGGCGGGCCCGGCCCTCTGGAACGACCTTCCCCCCGATATTAGGACGACCACGGACCTCCGCTCCTTCCGTCTTAAATTAAAAACTTACTTTTTCCGTCTGGCCGGCTTGGGATAGTCTCCCTGTCTTGGGGTTTTATTGGGTAGATTTTAGCTTAGTTAGTTTTATGGAAATTTTAGCACAGGTTGAGTTTAATTTGGCTTTTAAAATTGTTTGTATATTTTTACTATTGTTTGTATATTTTTACTGTTTTTTATTCTACCTGTGCACCGCCCCGAGTCCCCATGGGGAGAGGGAGTGGTTTATAAGTATTAAAATTATTATTATTATTATTATTATTATTATTATTATTATTATTATTATTATTATTATTATTATTATTATTAAACATGGAATAGAATGGAATGGAATGGAGTGGAGTGGAGTGGAATGGAAAATAGAATAGAATAGAATAGAATAGAATAGGGTGGGGTGGGGTGGGGTGGGGTGGAGTGGAGTGGAGTGCAATGGAATGGAAAATAGAATAGAATGGAATGGAATGGAGTGGAATTGCATGGAAAATAGAATAGAATAGAATAGAATAGAATGGAATGGAATGGAATGGAGTGGAGTGGAGTGGAGTGGAGTGGAATGGAAAATAGAATAGAATAGAATAGAATAGAATAGAATAGAATAGAATAGAATAGAATAGAATAGAATGGAATGGAATGGAATGGAATGGAATGGAGTGGAGTGGAATTGCATGGAAAATAGAATAGAATAGAATAGAATAGAATAGAATAGAATAGAATAGAATAGAATAGAATAGAATGGAGTGGAGTGGGGTGGGGTGGGGTGGGGTGGGGTGGGGTGGGGTGGGGTGGGGTGGAGTGGAGTGGAGTGGAGTGCAATGGAATGGAAAATAGAATAGAATGGAATGGAATGGAGTGGAATTGCATGGAAAATAGAATAGAATAGAATAGAATGGAATGGAATCGAATGGAATGGAGTGGAGTGGAATGGAATGGAGTGGAGTGGGATGGAAAATAGAATAGAATAGAATAGAATGGAAAGGAGTGGAGTGGAGTGGAATTGCATGGAAAATAGAATAGAATAGAATAGAATAGAATAGAATGGAATGGAATGGAATGGGGTGGGGTGGGGTGGGGTGGAGTGGAGTGGAGTGCAATGGAATGGAAAATAGAATAGAATGGAATGGAGTGGAATTGCATGGAAAATAGAATAGAATAGAATAGAATAGAATAGAATAGAATAGAATGGAATGGAGTGGAGTGGAGTGGAGTGGAATGGAATGGAAAATAGAATAGAATAGAATGGAATGGAATGGAGTGGAGTGGAGTGGAGTGGAGTGGAAAATAGAATAGAATAGAATGGAATGGAATGGAATGGAATGGAGTGGAGTGGAGTGGAGTGGAAAATAGAATAGAATGGAATAGAATGGCATGGCATGGCACAGAACAGAACGGAATGAAATAGAATAGAATAGAATGGGACGGAACAGAACACAATCGAATAAAATATTAGAATAGAATAGACTAGACTAGAAGAGAAGAGAAGAGAAGAGTTTATTGGCCAAGTGTGATTGGACACACAAGGAATTTGTGTGCGTAGGAGAATAGTGCTAGATCAATATCATAGTCATTGTAAAATGCATTTATCCTAAACCTTTAGATAAAGTACCTAGGGACAGTCAGGGATACTAAATAAACAATCTACAGGTATCATGCTAGGATACTAAACAAACTATAGAAATCCTACCATACAAGCAACAAACACCGTCATGAGAAGACAGTTCTAGGCTGCATAAACAGAGGGATAGAATCTAGATCACGTGAAGTGTTAATGCCACTGTATGGTGCCTTGGTAAGGCCACACTTGGAATACCGCATACAGTTTTGGTCGCCACAATGTAGAAAAGACTTGGAGACTCTGGAAAGAGTGCAGAGAAGGGCAACCAAGATTTATTTATTTATTTATTTATTTATTTATTTATTTAAATTTATATCCCGCCCTTCTCCACAAAGGACCCAGGGCGGCGCACAGGAAATTTAAAAGCATACAAAATACAATAAATATAATTTAAAAAACTATTAAATAAACCTATCCTGCGCTAAAACCAAAATTTAAAAACCCAATTTAAAACTACCTAAAAGTCCCCATGGGAGGTTAGGCTAGGCCGGCTTGTTGGAACAAATATGTCTTAAGACATTGGCGGAAGAGGCGGAGGTCGGTGATGGTACGTAATTCAGGGGGTAGGTCATTCCAAAGGGCTGGGCCCGCCACAGAGAAGGCTCTTCCCCTGGGTGTCGCCAGTCGGCATTGTCCGGCCGACGGCACCCTGAGAAGGCCCTCTCTGTGGGAGCGTATCGGTCTAAGGGATGTATGGGGCAGGAGGCGGTCTCGCATATAACTAGGCCCCGAGCCATGGAGCGCTTTAAAGATAGTTGTCAAAACCTTGAAGCGCACTCGAAAAACCACAGGAAGCCAATGCAGCTCGCGCAGGATCGGTGTTATGTGGGAGCATCTAGTGGCTCCCATAATCACCCGCGCGGCTGCGTTTTGGACTAGCTGTAGCCTTCGAGTGCACCTCAAGGGAAGCCCCATGTAGAGAGCATTACAGTAGTCGAGTCGGGACGTCACGAGAGCTTGAGTGACTGTGCGAAGGGCAGCCCGGTCCAGTAAGGGGCGCAATTGGCGCATCAGGCGTACCTGATGAAACGCCCCCCTGGCCACGGCCGCCACATGGTCCTCCATGGACAGCCGGGAATCCAGGAGGACACCCAAATTGCGCGCCCTCTCCACGGGGGCCAGTGTTTCGCCCCCAATGGCCAGAGTTGGTGTAATCTGGCTGAACCGGGGTGCCGGAAACCACAGCCACTCAGTCTTGGCAGGGTTGAGCTTGAGTTTGTTACCACCCATCCAGATCCGTACGGCCTCCAAACACCGGGACAGCACTTCGGCGGCATCGTTGGGGTGGTTTGGGGTGGATATGTACAGCTGGGTGTCATCAGCGTACAGGTGGTACTCCACCCCAAAACCACGGATGATCTCACCCAGCGGCTTCATATATGTGTTGAAAAGGAGGGGCGAGAGGACCGACCCCTGAGGAACCCCACATAAGAGAGGCCTCGAGGTCGACCTCTGCCCTCCCGTCAACACATATTGCGACCGACCAGAGAGGTAGGATGAGAACCACCGCCTCCCAGCCCCAACCCCCCCAGTCGGTGCAATAGGATACCATGGTCGATGGTATCAAAAGCCGCCGAGAGGTCTAATAGGACTAGGATAGAGGAATAACCTCTATTCCGCGCCCTCCAGAGATCATCAACCAACGCGACCAATGCCGTCTCGGTTCTGTGACCGGGTCGGAAGCCGGACTGGCGCGGGTCTAGATAATCAACTTCCTCCAGGTGTCGCGGAAACTGTTGGGCTACCACACTCTCGACAACCTTCACCAAAAAGTGAAGGTTGGAGACCGGACGATAGTTCTCTAATAAAGCTGGGTCCAGGGACAGCTTCTTGAGGAGGGGCCTCACTACCGCCTCTTTCAAGACGGCAGGCAAGGACCCCTCACTCAAAGATGCGTTTACAATGCCCTGGAGCCAGCCTCGTGTCGTCTCCCAGGATGCCAATACAAGCCAGGAGGGACACGGGTCCAATAAACATGTGGTCGCCCTAAGTTTCCTTGACAACCTGTCCATATCCTCGGTGGTAACAAAGTCAAACTCCTCCCAAGAAGGAACCTCAAGACTAGTCTCGGACAGTCCCACAGGACCACTGTCGATGGAGGGTAGCTCATTCCGAATCCGAGTGATTTTCTCCTGCAGATAAATCCCAAATTCCTCTGCTCGCCCTTGCAGAGGGGCTTCCCGCGGCCTCTGATGAAGGAGGGAGCGGGTCACCCCAAACAGGGCGGCAGGGCGGTTATCTGCGGATGCAATAAGGGTGGCACAATACTCACGTTTGGCCACCCTTATCGCCACTAAGTAAGCCCTAATATGGGTTCTCACTAGTGTTCGGTCGGCTTCGGAGCGAGAGGATCTCCATCTGCTCTCTAGGCGTCTCTTGTGGCGTTTCATCCCCCGAAGCTCCTCGGTAAACCAAGGAGCCTGGGTGATTCGTCGCCGCAAGAGAGGCCGCAAGGGCGCGACTCGGTCCAAGGCTCCCGCGGCCGCACTTAACCATGCGGCCACTAGGTCCTCAGTCGAGTCGCGGGGCAGGGTCACAGGAATTGGCCCAAGCTCCCTCTGGAACCTTTCCGGGTCCATTAGAAGCCTGGGGCGGAACCATATAGGAATATCTGGTTCCGCCTCCCCGCGGTGAGGTGTAGCGATTGGAAAGTCCAGCCGAAGGAGAGCGTGATCTGTCCATGACAAGGGAGTGATGGCTAGGTCCCCTATTCCTAGATCACAACTCCACTGTCCCGAGACAAAGATGAAATCCAGTGTGTTTCCCCCCTCGTGAGTGGGGCCTAAAACTACCTGGGTCAGGTCCATGGCCGTCATGGAGGCCATGAACTCCCGAGCTGCTCCAGAGGCTTCGCCTGCCGACGGCAAGTTAAAGTCCCCCATGACTACCAGTCTGGGGGTCTCAACCGCCGCCTCGGCTATCACCTCTAGGAGCTCGGGCAGGGCTGTAGTTGCATAGCGAGGAGCCAGGTATACAACTAACACGCCCAACTGCCTCCCTAGGCCCCATCTCACGCAGAGAGATTCACACCCGGTTGTCTGAGGGACTGTGGTCTCCTTCGGTTCAAGACCTTCCTTTACGATAATCGCCACCCCCCCACCCCTCCCTAGGGCCCTTGGCTGATGGAAGGCGTGGTAACCTGGTGGGCACATGTCCACGAGGGGTATACCCCCCTCGTAGCCCAGCCAGGTTTCCGTTATACCCACCAGGTCCGGGTCCCCCTCTGACACAAGGTCACAGATGAGGGGGGCTTTTTGAACCACGGACCTGGCGTTGCATAACATCAGCCTCAGGCCCCGGGTCTGTGATTCCTGCCCACCTAGTCTGCGATGGGAGAGCGGAGAGTTGGAGCACGTGACCGCCTGAATCCAGCGGCCACGGTCTTCCAACTGATGATGATTAGGAGACTGGAGACTAAGACATATGAAAAACGGCTGCAGGAGCTGGGTATGTCTAGCTTGATGAAGAGAAGGACCAGGGGAGACATGATAGCAGTGTTCCGATATCTCAGAGGGTGTCACAAAGAAGAGGGAATCAAACTATTCTCCAAGGCACCTGAGGGCAGGACAAGAAGCAACGGGTGGAAACTAATCAAGGAGAGAAGCAACTTAGAACTAAGGAGAAACTTCCTGACAGTTAGAATAATTAACCTCTGGAACAGAAGTTGCCTCCAGAAGTTGTGAATGCCCCAACCCTGGAAGTCTTTAAAAAGATGTTAGATAGCCATTTGTCTGAAATGGTATAAGGTTCCTGCCCACGCAGGGGGTTGGACTAGAAGACCTCCAAGGTCCCTTCCAACTCTGCTATTGTATTGTATTGTATTAAGAGAACAAGAACATGAGAATGACCGTGGTGATGCTGCTTTTATGGATTGCCCAACAGTGTCGTGGAAATTGGTTGTTGAGCAGAGGGATGGCCTGGGGGGACGACAGACCTGTCCTTGTCTCGAGTTGTCCTGACTGGGGAGGGACAGGAGAGCTGCATTCCAATCTCTCAGGGTGTGTCCCAAAGAGGAGAGGAGAGGGGGGGGGGTTCCACCTATTCTCCGAAGCACCAGAGAAGGCAGGAGAAGAAGCAACGGGTGGAAACCCATCAAGGAGAGAAGCAACCTGGAACGAAGGAGGACTTTCCTGACAGGGAGGACAAGGCACCGGTGGAACTGCTTGCCACCAGGAGTGGCGGGTTCTGAAGAGCCTGGAATGTTCCGAAGAGCCTGGAATGGTTCAGGGTCTCTGGCTCCAGCAGGGGGTTGGACTAGAAGACCTCGGAGGTGCCTTCCCACTCTCTTGTTTGATTGGATGCTCTGGGCAAGGGAGGGAGCCGAAGGCGGTGCAGGTGGCGGCGGGGAGGAAGGCGAAGGAGACGTGCAGTGGCCCTGTTTGTCGGTCCTTGCCCTGGCCCTCACCCACTGGGGGCGGTCCCAGGCCAAGCCCGCTCCCCCTGCTGCTGCCCGCCCCTGCCTGCCAGGGGAAAAAGAGCAGGGCGGCTCGGCGGCGCAGCAGCTGCCCATCCGACGAGGCGCAGGGAGGTCCGCAGCGAGACGGCGACCGCACGCAGGTTCCACCTCCCCGGGAGTGCAGGTGGGGAAGGGTGGAGGCAGGGATGGGGGAGGAGGGGTCCGCACATGGGGGGGCGCTGAGCTGGGCCGGGGTGGGGGCGCTTGAGGGCCGGCTTGGATCCCAGCGGCCGAAGCTAGGATCGCAAATAGCCGGCAGACGCGGCCGCTGCCGGCGTCTCCCCGAAGCGCAAGGAAAAAGCGTCCCGGGAGCCGCACAACAGGGGCGCAGACAAGCCCGGGAGATACTGCAGAAGGGAAAGGACGGCGCCTCGCGGGGTTTCGCCCAGAGCCCCTCCAGCCCCGCCGAGGGACCCTCTCCCCCGTCGCCCTCCCGGCTCCTTCCCTCGGATCTCCACGGGCCACGCAGCCGGAGCCCCCCAAAGCTGTGCCAACGAAAGCGGACCCCCCCTCCCCCGGACTTTCTCTCCCTGGGGCGTCGGGAGCAGTTTCCCCCCATCCCGGCTGCGGGGTGTTAGATCAGACAAAGGATTCCGACTCAGGCATGGTCAAAACAACAAGAACGTTTATTCACACTATTTACAACACACACAAGATTCAACTGGGAAGGTTTCTTCTCTGGCAACCTCTTATATAGAGTTACCAGGCAGGAAACTCCTAGCAATGCAATTGCAACATTGTAACTCCTTTCCAGACAGATTCCAGACAGCTTGTCTCTGTTAATCACTGCAGCTGCTGGCTCAGCTCCGGAATGCGGTGACTCATAGGTTACCAGACGAGCTGTCTGGGACATAGGCTTGGGGACTCAACACTCCTTCCCCCATAGTCAGTGCGCATGTGTCTAGGTTCTCTGTCCAACACAGTACATGCGCACGCGTAGTCGTTCAGATAGGCGGGGCGGTGTCGGGTCCGCCCTGACCGCCTTAGTTCTTGAGGAGGCTCCTCCCTGTGGGACACGGAGCCTTCGCCTACGTCATCGCGGCCTGCCCTCGGAGGTGGAGTCGCCGTAGGCGGCAATGGCGACCCTAGCAAGTCCGGGTGAGGGGGCGTGGCGACCGGGCTTGAGGTAGTTGGCATTTGCTGGCGAGTATTATTCTGGTAGGGTGGTTCCCCGATGGGCGAGGCCCCCAGCTGAGAGTCAGATTGGGCTGTGAGGTCCTTGCGGTCTCCCCGTGCTGTTCCCGCCGATACGAGGTCTGGACCGGCTAGGGACTCCGGGGTTCCAAACAACTGCTCGGCTTGAGCAGAGAACAACGGCCCAACGGGGGCCAACGGGCAGGAACGGCCTGGCGTGGTGACTGCTGTTTCGGGCAGGCGGCGCCTCAGTTGATCCAGGTGGTGCCGCCACTTGGATCCATCCTGAAGGCCGACTCTGTAAGAACAGGGTCCGGTTACGTCCAAAATGGTTGCGGCAATCCATCGCGGCTCCCCTGAAAAGTTCCTTGCCCAAACCAGGTCCCCAATTTCAAATAAACGAGGAGTGGGAATCTGCAGGTTGCCCCTCTGCAACCCGTCGTAATCGGGGTGCAGTCTGTCCAGAGTGGTCCGCAAGCGTCGGCCCATCAAGAGCTCCGCGGGGCTTTTCCCTGTGGCTGGGCAAGGTGTGACATGCTGTCCCAAAAGGTACGCGGCCACCCTTGCCTGCCAGTCCCCTTTATCCAAACGGGCCAAGGCTTCCTTGGCTGAGCGCACGGCTCGTTCCGCGCGTCCATTAGACGCCGGGTGATAAGGGGCGACCGGCGCGTGGCGGATCCCTTGGGTGGCCAGAAAGTCCAAGAAGGTGGAGGATTGAAATTGGGGTCCGTTGTCGGACACAACGACGTCCGGCAACCCGTGGGTCGCAAACAGACGGCGCAAGGCACGCACCGTGCTCTCCGCTGTGGTGGAAGCCATGAGAATCACCTCCACCCAGCGTGAGAACGCATCCACCACCACGAGGAAATTCTGGCCATGGAAGGGACCCGCGAAATCCAAGTGGAGCCTGGACCATGGGCACCTGGGGGCGTCCCACTCCCTCGGCGGGGAGACCGGCGGGGCCGGCCGGGACGATTGGCAGGAGGAGCAGGCGGCCACCCATTCCGCCACTTCAGCGTCCATGCCGGGCCACCAGACATAGCTCCGGGCCAATGCCTTCATACGGACGATGCCTGGGTGGTTGGCATGGAGCGACTGAAGAACCATGTGCCGGAGAGGGGAAGGGACGATGACCCGATCTCCCCAACACAAGCACCCGCAATGGAGCGAGAGCTCCAGCTGGCGTGACTTGTAAGGCCGAAAGTTTTCAGCCACGCTGCCCGAAGGCCAGCCCCTCAGCACCCATCGGCAGACCTGGGCGAGGACGGGGTCTGCGCGGGTGTGAGCGGCAACGGCGGAAGAGGACAGGGGCAAGTCCGACTCCGCGACCATCAGGACAGAGAGAGCAGGCACAGGGGCCGGATCCGGCCCCGGGAGAGGGCAGCGGCTTAGGGCATCAGCATGCCCTATCTGCTTGCCAGGACGGTATAGCAGCGTATAGTCATACGCTGCCAGGAATTCCGTCCAGCGGGTCATCCTGGGCGACAGGATGGGGGGTGTCGGACGGTCACCGGCCAATAGCCCAAGGAGCGGCTTATGGTCCGTGACAACAGAAAAGGTCCGCCCATAGAGGTAATTGTGGAACTTCTTAATCCCGGACACTACAGCCAAAGCCTCCTTGTCGATTTGGCTGTAGTTTCTCTCCGTTTGAGACATTGTCCGGGAGTAAAAAGCAATGGGGGCTTCCGAGCCGTCTGGAAAGACGTGGCTAAGGACAGCCCCCAGGCCAAAAGGGGAGGCATCGCACGCAAGCGTCAGAGGAAGCCTGTCATGGTACTGGACTAGTACCGCATCTGACGTGAGCATGGCTTTGACAGCCGCGAACGCGTGTGCTTCGCGGCTGCCCCAGTGCCAGGCCGCGGATCGGTCGAGCAACCGATGCAGCGGCTCGGCTAGCGATGCCTTATGGGGAATAAACGGCGCGTAGAAATTCAAAAGGCCGAGGAATGCCTGCAGCTCCGTTTTGGAGGCAGGAGTGGGGGCCTTTTGGATGGCCTCGACCTTGGAGGGGGTTGGGTGAATTCCTTGGGCGTCAATCATGAAACCCAGGAATTCCATCCTAGGCGCAGCAAACGTACATTTGCTGCGTTTCAACTTTAAACCCGCGCCCCTGAAAACTCTGAGGACCTTCCGTAACGTTTTGGCGAGTTCTGATATGCTGGAAGCAGCAATCAGGACGTCGTCAAAATACGGTACAACGCCAGGGAGCCCATGGAGCAGTCGCTCCATGAGGCTCTGGAAGATCCCCGGGGCTACGGACACGCCGAATTGGAGACGGCGACAGCGGAAAGCCCCACGGTGGGTCACGATGGTCTGCGCTTCCGCAGCCTCGTCATGCACCGGGAGCTGTTGGTAGGCCTGCGCCATATCCAGTTTCGCGAACACTCGACCTCGTCCCAATGAGTGGAGTAGGTCTTGCACCACCGGAACCGGGTATGGGTTCGCCTGAAGCCCGAGGTTGATCGTCGACTTATAGTCGGCGCAGATCCTCACGGACCCGTCGGGCTTAATGGGGACCACAATTGGGGTCTCCCATTTCGCCTGATCGACGGGTTCGAGCACGCCCTGCGCCACCAATCGATCCAATTCCGCTTCAACCTTGGGCTTCAGCGCGAACGGC
Source organism: Rhabdophis nuchalis (assembly GCA_039707465.1). NCBI lineage: Eukaryota > Metazoa > Chordata > Lepidosauria > Squamata > Natricidae > Rhabdophis > Rhabdophis nuchalis. Next base: position 1,189,271 of record CM077647.1, on the reverse strand, counting down.
AGCCTGCGGGCCTTCAAGCGGACTGGAGCAACCTGGGGGTCCAAATTTAGGGAAACTGGAGTGCCTTTGTACGTTCCTAAGCTGCCATCAAAGACGTCGTTGAACTCTCTGATTACTTCGTCTACCGGAGAACTGGCTGGCACGCTGTGTACTCCTTGGACTGACAGTCCCAAGGCTGGAAACCAGTCCAATCCGATCAAGGCAGCTAGGGGTTTGGCCACTACCAGGATGGGAAGGGATCCGTGGAAGGGGCCGTAGTCTACTCTCACTCTGTGCAGACCTAGAATGGGAATTTGTGAGCCCTGGTAATCTTTCAGGATCGTCGCTGTGGGGCCGAGATCCCGCTTCCTGAGCTTGGGGCAAAGCTTAACTAAATGCGCCCAGGACATGAGTGATCTAGAGGACCCTGAATCTATTTCCATTTTTACCCCCACCCCCTCTAAGCAAACCACTGTTGACAGTCTCCTACTCTCTGCCTGGTCGTAGCTTAGAGCTGGGGGCATCTCCGCCAGCGCGAAGCAGTCGGTCGGCTGTGGCTGGTAGCGTCCTGAACACTTCTGCGACCCTCGTTGTCCTGGTGGAATGGTTCTGGAGGCGGCAGCTGGCGTTGTCGCTGGAGTGGCAGCACGGCACACAGCTGCTAGGTGTCCTTTCCTGCCACATCTGCGGCACACCGATGCCTTGAATGGGCACTCTGGTCTCTGGTGGGCCCCTCTGCAGCCTAGGCAGTTCCCGGACTTCTGCTGCGGTGTGAATGCGCGATTCGGCACGCGCCCGGTCACCCTCATGCAGTCCCCACGGTCTTCCTCCTCCAGCTCATCCAGCGGCGCTATTTCGTCTACCAGACACGCTCGCGGAGTGGGGAAAAGAGGAGGGCGCGCGCGGCCCATGTCGGATGTGGAGATCTCCGACAATTCTGTCGCGCGTGCTTCTTCCACCGCTTGCTCGAGAGTCAGGACAGTTTTTGAAAGCAAGCGGCGCTTTAGGCGGATGTCTCTTACGCCGCATACAAACTGCTCCAGTAGGGATTCCTCCAGGAAGCCAGCAGGGAACTCGCAGGGGATTGCGGTCGCTCTCAATTTCTGCAGGAACTCGGCTACCGACTGTTGCGGCTGTTGCACACATTGCCTGAATGCATAGCGATGCGCTATGCGGGAAGGCGCCGGCGCGTAGTGTGCTCTCAGGCGGCCCAGGAGATCGTCCCACGGCACTTCGTGCACCGCTGCGGGTGCTGCTATGGTTCGGGCGGTAGCAAACAATTCAGGGCCGCCGCACTGGAGGAATAGGCTCAGCTTCCTGGCAGGCGCGAGTTCGCCGTAGTCGCTGGCTATCAAGAAGCACTCGAACCGGGCTAAGAAGGAAGCCCATTGTTCCTTCATCGGGTCGAACGGTGCAAACGGAGGCATTGTCGCCGTAGCCATGGTGAGGCTGTGCGTCGCGCTGCGCTCTGTTGTTGAAGTATTCGTTACCCGTTGCGTTCTAAGGCCACGGCCTGAATCCCACCTTCGTCGCCAGTGTTAGATCAGACAAAGGATTCCGACTCAGGCATGGTCAAAACAACAAGAACGTTTATTCACACTATTTACAACACACACAAGATTCAACTGGGAAGGTTTCTTCTCTGGCAACCTCTTATATAGAGTTACCAGGCAGGAAACTCCTAGCAATGCAATTGCAACATTGTAACTCCTTTCCAGACAGATTCCAGACAGCTTGTCTCTGTTAATCACTGCAGCTGCTGGCTCAGCTCCGGAATGCGGTGACTCATAGGTTACCAGACGAGCTGTCTGGGACATAGGCTTGGGGACTCAACACGGGGCGGGCAGGAGGATCGGGCAGCGCCGCTCTCTTTGCGCGCCCTCGCTGGGAGGGGTGTCTGGAGGATGCAGAGGGTCTCTGAGCATCACTTAGAAGCCTTCCCTGCTCCCCACCCGAGTCCTTTGGGAGAAGCGTCCCTATGTGGGTCAGGAGGGGAGGGGCAGCAACGCCATGCCTCCCCTCCTCTGAAAGGGGCCTTGGTCAGATCTCCCCCAAGTCCCCCAAGTCTTCCCTCCGTCTTGGGAAGCCCCCCCCCCAATCTTCTCTCTCCTTCCCTCCCTCCAGCCTCCGGAAGCTCCGAAGCTCTCAGCAGCTGGGGACGATGTACCAGGCCACTTGGGAGTCGCCCCGGGTAAGTCTTGAAAGTGGGGGAGGGGAATGCTTTGGACAAGGGGAGGTGCTTTGCTGGGGGGGGGATGGAGAACTGGGGGGTTTCTTTTCCCCCCTCCCTCCCCACAGACCAGCCCTCCCCGATTCTTGTAACCATAGGGGAGCAAGGGAGAGTCCGCTGCTAAATTTTGCAACGTGCCCCTTCCCCTCCCCAAACCAGGATGGACCCTGACCAGCTTCCCTCTCCTCCCCCCTTTCCTCCCCACCCCCGGTTCTCCCCCATGCCTTCCCTCTCCCCCTCCCTCATTTCCTCCCTTTCTTGGTCCCTTCGGAGCATCTCCGTCCCCCTTAACTGAGGGGGGGGCCCTCCAGAGCAGCCATGAATGGGGTGGGGAACCAGGCTGTGGTTTCTGGGGGGTTAGGGGAAGCAGCTGGCTCTCTGCCCCACTGGACATGCCAAGGCCGGTCACCAGAGCCGTGTCTGACCTGTGTTTTCCCCCCTCTTCCAGGGATCCACGGATGAGGAGTCCGCGCTGGGTAAGAGAGGAGGCCACAGTTGGTATTCGGGGGTCCCTGGGCCTCCTTGGGGCCAACACGGCAGCCACTTGGAGGGTGAGCAGGTGCCACTTCGGAGGAGAGTCCAGCCATCTCTCCCCATGGGAGAAAGCAAGAGCCTAGGTGGCAGGCCCAGAACAGGGTTGCCCTCTGGAGAGAGCCCTTCCCTGCTCCTGAGCATGGCTGCCTCCCTCCCTCCCTCCCTCCCTCCCTCCCTCCCTGAGGGTCTTTGTGGCCCACGGATGCTTCTCTCTGGCCTCCTTCCCAATCTCAGCTGGTCTATAGGCTCTTGGAGACCCACCTCGGATGCGGTCTGGTTAAGGGGGGAGAGCATAAAACAGCCACCTCACTGGTGCACTGGGAAGAACAGGCAGAGAACACCTGGGGGGGAGGGCAAGAGTTAGGGGCTGCCACAGGGTACACATTTGTGATGCAGGTGGGCTCTGGATGGCAGTTGCCTGCAGGACCAATTTCAATGAATCAGATCCTTCTGCTTGAACCCCAGGCAATCCAAAAGGACCCTTGGGGTCGATTTGCTCTCTGGGGGGAGGTTAGAAATAGTTGGCCATCTTTTTTATTTATTTTGCCCCACTCCCACCCCTACCTGGATCCAAACCGTCTTCAAGCGGGTCTTTGCCAGCCGTCTTGAGCCTCTTCTAGGTCCTTCTCAGATCGCTCTGACCTGGTTTTGCTGGTGGGGGCTGGACACAGTGGCCATATTCACTCATCGGGAAGTGGGAGCTGAAGCAGAGCTCAAAGGGCTGCTGGGACCCAGGGTGTCCTCCGAAACCACAGGGTACTTTGGGTGTCATTGTCAGACCTGCCCCATTCTGATCCCTTAGGAAGGAAAGACCCTCGACTCCATTTGGATGGAGTGATAGGTTATTTTAGTAAAAGATGAGCTGGCTGCAGTAAAGTCAGGCTAGAAACTAAATCTCCCATGGGAAATGATACAGAATCCCTCCCCCCCAATTTAATTACCCCCCCCCCCGAGCAGTCCATCTCCAACCAATGGGTGGATGTCTAGGTGTTTTGGGAATGTGTATTGTTTGGGGCAATCAACGTTCCATTCCAAGCCTCTCCGTCTTCCAGGTGTCCTTAAAGACTGGCACGAAGAGATTCAGAGCATTCCTGGTCTTATACAATGCAATACAATACAATCGCAGAGTAGGTCCTTGTAGGTCTTCTAGTCCTTACACCATTTCAGACAAATGGCTATCCAACATCTTCTTAAAAACTTCCAGGGTTCTTCCTCAACTGTCATTTCTCCTCCCAGTTTCCCAGCAATAAGCTGAGCCCCAAGTTTTGAAAGGTTGTCTAGATTGGAAGTCCTTGTTGGATGAATAGATCTAGTCCCCAACTTTAAAGTCTTTCGGTTTGAAGCTTGTTTTGCCAGTTTGTTTTTTTATAGACTTCCCCTGCTTCTTCCAACGCTTTCCTTACTAACAGCCGAGTGTTTTATATTTGGGCGATCCATTCTCTCCAAGAGCTTATTGTCCTGTAGATCATTCATGTTACACTGCTCCAAGACCCCATAATGGACATTCATAGCCTCCATTCGTTTCTGCATGATGTGAGAAGCTCAGACCCTATTTGGTCCCAAAAGTTTTAAAAACTCTTTCCCAAAACCACAAAGTGAATTGAACTCTGTGATCTGAGATTCATCTTTCTGGGTCGCCATGCAGTCTATAGCTGTGCAGCACAAACAATTTGGCTAAAGTGCGTGCTTGGTTTTTGCGCACAAAATGCAACTTGCTTGAAAAATGAATCACTTACGCAAATCTTTGTTTCTCAAACTGCCAGGTAGCTCTACTATGAAGCCCAATTTTGGACTCCACCACTGGCCAGAGGAGGCCTGATGATTTCCCTTGCCGCCTTTAGGCAGAAGCGCAGATAAGGCAGCTCGCCACGTAGCTCTCTAGGTCTTGCGCTCCGGTGGTGACTGGAGCCACCAATTGCCAGGATGGAATAACCGGCCTAATTACCTTTGGTTTTGAACTCCTGTATTGAGGCAGCCTGGAAGGGTATCTGCTGGGAAGCTCTTTCCCCCACAGTGTGAAATGGAATCAGTTCAAGTGTGGAGCCCAACGGACTTGCTTGGGCCACAATCTCTGAGGGGCCTTTAGGGTGTCTAACTTTGGTGGTTAGGCCTTACCTCCAAAGGGGTTTATGCCCCCTTCCAAGGGTTAAGAGCACCCAGCATTCCGCAATGTGCTTCCTTGTCCCTAATTGACCACCTAGGTTCGGTTTCAGTAAGCTGGGAAATATAGGCACGTGGGGGCAGAACCCCACCTCATTTTCCCACAGGAGCACAGCTCCCACCATGACATCACTAGCATCTGCGTGAAGGACAAAAGGGGAACTGGCGCCTGGGGGTTTTATTGCCGGTTCTGTCGCGAAGAGGCACCTGTGTTTTTCGATTGCTGCTTGACATCCCATTGTCCGTTTCAGCACTTGATTTCAGGCTTTGATTTTCCTTCCCATTGGGTCTTTGGTAGGTTGCTGATTGCGGGGGGGGGGGATATCTGGGCAAACAATGGGGTGAATTGGAAATAAAGGTTTGAGAACCCCAGGAAGCTTTGCAGTTGCTTTCGGGTGTGGGGAGGAGCCCACTCCCGCACTGTCTGCACTTTTTTGGGGTCCATTTCCACTCCTTCATGGGAAATGGGGTACCCTAGATAGTGAATTTTACTTTGGTGGGATTCCCGTTTGCTCGGAGCTTTCTGAGCACAGGCCTGATCAGTTTTATGGGCTCTGCCATCGTTTCAGCATAGATTAAAGTATCATCCAGATGAACCAAAGCCCCTTTCTACATGCAGAGTTTCATTTATCCGCTGCATAAACAACACAGAGGAGGATTTGCAGTCAGAAGGGGAGGACTGGGAAGTGAAAACACCCCAAGGGGCAATTAAAAGCCATTTTGCACTCATCCCCTGCCTTGATCCTAACCCAATAAAATGCCTCCCACAAGCCCAGCTTGATGAAAATCCTCCTTTGGCTCAATTGTCTCGTATATCCTTCATCTTCACCGCCCCGAGTCCCTGTGGGGAGAGGGTGCGGTTTTATAAATATTAAATATTATTATTATTATTATTATCTAGAGTAGCCGGTAGAGAAAGAGGATTTAGCCCACACCAGTCCACGCGTTGATGAAGCACCTGATTAGGATGTTTTGTGGCCAGTGGTTCAGCCAAAATGCCAGTTCACAAAACCCCTGGGGCCTCGTTGAGGAGGGTGACCATCCATTCCGCCACGGTCCCCTCCAACACTGTGGTCACGGACGGAACCTCGGCCCCCTCGGTTGCTATCTCTGGATTGTAGTCTTGCATGCCTCTGGCATCTCGGTGTCCTTAAAGACTGGCCTGAACTGGTCCTTTCCTCCACCCTCATGCTCCCATCCCTATTTCCCAGTACTATCCTCATCCATGACCTTGTGTCAGAGGGGGAGCCGGACCTGGCAGGAATTGTGGAGACCTGGCTGGGCCACGAGGGTGGACTCCCTCTTGTTGAAATGTGCCCGCCAGGTTACCGCACTTTTCATCAGCCCCGGGCCTTAGGTAGGGGTGGTGGGGTAGCGGTCATTATTAGGGAAGGCCTTGAGCCGAGAGAGACCACTGTGCCACAGACTACTGGTTGTGAGTCCCTCTGCGTGAAGTGGGGCCTAGGGAGGCAGTTGGGCTTGCTGGTTGTATACCTGGCTCCCCGCTATGTAACAGCAGCCCTGCCCGAGCTCCTTGAGGTGGAGGACCTCGTGGCCGCATGGAATACTGCGACCATGGGAGCCTTGGATCGGGTTGCGCCCTTGCGGCCTCTCTTGCGGCGGTGAGCCACCCTGGCTCCTTGGTTTACTGAGGAGCTAAGGGTGATGAAATGCCACAAGAGATGCCTAGAGAGAAGATGGAGGTCTACGCGATCTGAATCCGACCGGACACAGGTAAGAGCCCATTTACGGACTTACATTGTGGTGCTGAGAGTGGCCAAATGTCATCATTGCGCCACTCTCATAGCATCCGCAGATAACCGCCCTGCCGCCCTGTTTAGGGTGACCCGTTCCCTTCTTCAACAGAGGGTGCGGGAAGCCCCATTACAGGGTAGAGCAGAGGAATTTGTGATTTATCTGCAGGAGAAAATTGCTCAGATCCAGAACGAGTTAGTCTCCATTGATGGCCCAGTGGGATTGCACGAGGCGGATCTTGGTTGGTAGGAGTTTGACTCTGCTACATCCGAGGATATGGACAGGTTACGTGGGCAACTGCGAGCCACCACATGTTTACTGGACCCGTGTCCTTCCTGGCTTGTACTGGCATTCTGGGAAGTGACACGAGGCTGGCTCCAAGAGGTTGTCAACGCTTCCTTAAGTGAGGGTTTCTTGCCTGCCTCCCTTAAAGAGGCCATGGTGAGGCCCTTCCTGAAGAAGCCCTCTTTGGACCCAGCTTTATTAGCCAACTATCGTCCCGTCTCCAACCTTCCCTTTTTGGCGAAGGTTGTAGAGAGTGTGGTGGCACAACAGTTTCCCCGTCACCTGGAGGAAGTTGATTATCTAGACCCGCGCCAGTCCGGCTTTCGACCCGGGCATAGCACCGAGACGGCATTGGTCGCGTTGGTGGATGATCTCTGGAGGGCCAGAGATGGGGGCTGTTCCTCCATCCTGGTCCTATTAGACCTCTCAGCGGCTTTTGATACCATCGACCATGATTGCAGGGGTTGGGGCATGTGACCCTTTGAACCCAGCAGCCATGCTCTCCCAAACGGTGATGAGATCTTTGTCTACCAGGGAAATGCCTAGAGAGAAGATGGAGGTCTACTCGCTCCCACAGAGAGGGACTACTCCGGGTGCCGTCCACTAGACTCTCTCAGCGGGCGACGCCCAGGGGAAGGGCCTTCTCTGTGGCGGGCCCAGCCTTCTGGAATGACCTTCCCCCCGACATTAGAACAACCACGGACCTCCGCTCCTTCCGTCAAAAATTAAAAACACACTTTTTCTGCTTGGCCGGCCTAGGGTAGTCTCTTCCTTGGGGTTTTTAGGGCTTGTTAGTTTTAATGGGTATTTTAGCGCAGAGACAGTTAGTTTAATTTATTTTTATCTTTTGTATTTATGGATGTATATATTTTATGTGTTTTAGTTTTCCCTGTGCACCGCTCCGAGTCCCCTAGGGGAGAGGACGCGGTATATAAAATAAGCATATTATTATTATTATATTATTATTATTATCCTAATACATGTTTATTGCCCGTTTGTTCCCTCGCTCTTTTCTCCCAGGGGATTTGAACCTGCAGAGGGCAGAACTGACAGTCATCGTGGTATCTTCAGAGCTATCAGATTTTGCAAACGTGAGATTGAGATTTGTATGTTGTGGGAATCTGCATGGCTGAGCAGGCCAACTCAGCAACTCTGGCAGATTCACACAAAAAACAACACGAATCCACTTCAGGGCAAGGGTGACTCTTTTCCAAAATTGTCTCCATTTCCAGCCTTACCCCCCCTTGACTGGGCTCAAGACTGAGGAGATTGGAGAGCTGGAGAATAGACCCCCAGGGAGGAGCTTGGGGTGGGGGTGGCACAGCCTTCTGGTCAGTGGCTCATATAATGGAGCCAGCCTGCTAAAACAGTGGGGTCACCTCTCAACATTGACATCTGGCACTCAGTTTTCAGTCGAATGGATTGTCATTCTCAGATTTAGCTTTTAGTCTCTAAACATGGTGTGAATGATGGGGGATCTGTGGGTGTCAATTCTCAGGGACTCCCCACAGGGTGATTGTCCTCAGGGGGGAGAAGGGTCTGTCCCTAGGCCTTCCACAATCCTGGGCGGGAGAGGGGGAGAGGAGATGACCTCACTTCTCACATGGAAAATCGTAATAAAAGCAGAAGGAAAATGGCTTTAAAAGAAAAGGAAAAAGGAGAACTCTGAAAAACCTTCACACTTTTGACAATAATTACTAAATATGTGTATTATATAAAACGTATGTAGTCAGAAGTTTACAGAACGACAGACTGTATCTATGTGTAACACCCATTTCCTGATAAGATTTACCCTAATAGCAGCCTCTCCTTGGCGTTTTTTTATTAATAAAGGCTCTTTAGATGCTGCTGGCTGAGAATTGCATGTAATCTTCGGATTCAGGGACTCCATCGCAAAATTCAGGAAGGGGCAGAGCAGCATACCAGGATTTTGCTTCTGGGATCGGGGCAGCAGCATGAAGCCACGGGTGATGTGGCCTGCATAGAAAGTCAAACCACAAAAGAGATTAAGGAAAAACTCCCTAATGGTATTTATTTTATTTTTATTTTATTTTATTAAATTTATAAACCGCGTCACTCTCCCCAAAGGGACTCGGGGCGGTGCACAGGAAATTAAAATGGAAAAAGATAAAAACATAGCAATTAATAATACTAAAAACAAATTAAATCCCAGTAACCCTGTGCTAAAAACCCTAAAACCTTAAAAATCCTAAAACTCTTGTCCCTTAAAATCCAAATTTAAAACAATTTAGGCTTCAGTCAACAAGCTTGATGGTGAGGGTTAGGCCAGGGCGGCGAGATGGAAGAAATGCGTCTTCAAGTTTCGGCGGAAGGAGCGGAAGTCCGTGATAGTTCTGAGTTGGGGGGGTAGGTCGTTCCAGAAGAATAGGTTGTAGGACTGGTCCGCAGTGCATCTGCCAGCGAAAATGGAGCTTGGGAGGGCTGAGCTCCATTTTCGCTGTCTGAGCACTTGGGCCACCATAGTCGCCCCTGACATGAGTGATGTTGAGCTGGCCATGCCTACCATGGCTCCTCCCAGGCCATGCCCACCCATGCACCTGAAGTGAAACCCAACCTTGATATGGCTCTCAATGAACTCGTTTTTGACACCCCTATTATAGGCGTATACGACAGGCCACCCAACTAAGCAGAAGAAATAGACCAACTCATTGCTAATCAATTAACCAATTAATCAATATACCACAGTAGTAACCAGAAACTTTAACTATTCTGATATCAGGTGGGAGACAAACTCTGCAGGAAGTGGGAGATCAAACAGATTCCTAACCTATTTAGCTGACAATGTTGTCATTAGCGCTGGATGGGGATTTAATAGATTTTTAAATTTTCTACTGTTGTTTTTTGTATGTATTTTAATTTCCTGTGCGCCGCCCTGGGTCCTTTTGGAGAAGGGCGGGATATAAATTTAATAAAATAAAAATAAAATAAAATAAATTAAAAAGACAGACGAGGGAACTAGTGGAAAAGTTATACTGGACCTAATTCTTACTAACAGAGAAGGAATGATTGACGGAGTTGAAGTTGCTGGAACCTTGGGCAAGATTGACCACGGCATATTGGTCATCTATATAAATAAAAAGTTAACTATGAGTTTGTTCAAAACCGCTAATCTCCGAAACTACTGCACCAATCGCCACCAAATTTTCCCACAATGTTCCTTACAAGTGCAGCACCAATGATACATACAGATTGTGTGGATGGCACATTGGTGCCAGGTACATGCCACACAAATGTAAAACTGCAGCTCTTCTGTGTGTTTCCCTCACTTGCTCACGCGCCCCTCTTCCCTTTGCGGCCCCTCCCATCTGGCCACTTTTCAGCTCACGTCACTTGCACGAGTGGTGGAGCGGTCTGCGTCATATCCGTGACAGTTGCCTCCTCATCAGCCTCTCTCTCCTCCTCTGCCCCCCCCACCAACTCCTCCCCCCCACAAGGCCGCTGCTGAGTCAGCGGCCTCTTCTCCTCCACCGCCACCCACACCACCAACTTTCCCCCAAGGCTTCTGCCAAGCCATCGGCCTCTGCTTCTGCCACCGCCATCGTTCCCCCTTCTGCCAACTCTCCCCCCACAAGGCCACTACCGAGTCAGCGGCCTCTCTCTCTTCTCTCTCTAGGTAGGTAGATAAGTAGGTAGGTAGAGGGATAGAGGGAGAAATACAGTAGGTAGGTAGAGGGATAGAGAGGGGGAGAACTACAGTAGGTAGGTAGGTAGAGGGATAGAGAGGGAGAGGGAGAAATACAGTAGGTAGGAAGGTAGAGGGATAGAGGGAGAAATACAGTAGGTAGGTAGGTAGGTAGGTAGGTAGGTAGGTAGGTAGGTAGGTAGGTAGGTAGGTAGAAGGATAGAGGGAGAAATACAGTAGGTAGGTAGGTAGAAGGATAGAGGGAGAACTACAGTAGATAGGTAGGTAGAGGGATAGAGGGAGAAATACAGTAGGTATATAGGTAGAGGGATAGAGAGAGGGAGAAATACAGTAGGTAGGTAGGGTGAGAGAGAAATACAGTAGATAGGTAGGTAGGTGGGTGGGTAGGTAGGTGGGCGGGTGGGTGGAGAGAGGGAGAGGGAGAAATACAGTAGGTAGGTAGGTAGAGGGATAGAGAGAGAGAAGGAAAATACAGTAGATAGGTAAGTAGATAGGTAGAGGGAGAGAGGGAAAATACAGTAGGGAGGGAGGGAGGGAGGGAGGTAGAGTAAGAGAGGGAGGGGATGGAGAGGGAGGGAAAACTGACGCAGAGAAGGATGGGGGTCTCTGAGAGGGTCTATGAGGGGAAACTTTCATTTAACCAAACTTGGCCACAGCAACGGGTGGCGGGTACAGCTAGTAATGCAAATACAGCAATAGAATATGATCCAATGAGTGCCTTAAACTTTAAAAGAGCTGATTTTAGCAAACTCAGAGAGACCCTAATGAAGACTCCCTGGATAAAAATCCTAAAAGGGAAAAAATTCAGGAAGCATGGAAAACACTGAAAAATATGATAATTAAAGCCATCCCAATAGCACTGAAAAAGGAAAACAAGAAACCCAAGAAGAAACCAGGCATGGCTGCACAAAGATCTCTCTGACAAATTGAAAGACAAAAAGGACATGTACAAAAATTGGAAAAAGGGACCCAGAACTAAGGCAGGATATCAGCAGATAGCCCGAATCTGCAAAGACGAAGTCAGGAAAGCAAAGGCTCAGAACGAACAAAGACTTGGAAGAAAAGTCAAAGATAAAAATAGTTTCTTCCAACACATAAATAACAAGAAAAAAAATCAAGGAAACAGTCCACTAAAGTGAGGAAAGCTAAGGCTCGCAATGAAGAAAGGCTTGCCAAAAAAGTAAAAAATAACAAAAAAAGCTTCTTCCAACATGTTAAAAACAAGAAAAAAGTTAAGGAAACAATTGGTCCACTGCTGGGAGAAAATGGCAAGAAGATGATAAGCAACAGGGAGAAAGCAGAACTATTTAACTCTTTTTTTGCATCTGTCTTTACACAAAGGGATAAAACAGTCCAACCAATCAAAAACAGTACCACAAAAATCAGATTAGGAACACAAGTTGAAATAGGGAAGAAAATGGTAAGTGAGCATCTGTCTGCCCTGGACGAGTTCAAATCACCAGGACCAGATGGATTACACCCCAGGGCTCTGAAGGAACTGCCAAACGAGATCTCAGAACCACTGAACTATATCTTTCAGAGATCCTGGAGCACCGGGGAACTGCCAGAAGACTGGAAAAGAGCTGATGTGGTTCCCATCTTCAAAAAAGGAAAAAAAAACAGATCCAGGAAACTATAGACCCATCAGCCTGACCTCAATACCAGGAAAGATTCTGGAAAAGATAATTAAACAACAAATAAGTGAACACCTAGAAGCAAACAAAGTAATAGCCAAAAGCCAACATGGGTTTGTCAAAAACAGATCATGCCAGAGTAATCTAATTGCATTCTTTGACAAAGTGACAAAATCAGTGGACCAGAGGAATGCTGTCGATATAATTTACTTGGACTTCAGTAAGGCATTTGATAAAGTAGACCATAACCTACTATTAGATAAAGTAGAAAATTGTGGGTTAGACAGCACCACCACCAAATGGATTCGCAACTGGCTGACCAACCGCACTCAATGTGTAGTCCTCAATAGAACTGCATCTACATGGAAGGAAGTATGCAGTGGTCCCCCAAGGCTCTGTTTTAGGCCCAGTACTCTTTAACATCTTCATCAACGATTTGGATGAGGGGATAAATAGGGAACTCATCAAATTTGCAGACGACACCAAGCTGGCAGGAATAGCCAACACTCCAGAAGATAGGCTTAAGATACAGAAGGATCTAGACAAACTTGAACATTGGGCACTATCTAATAAAATGAAATTCAATTGTGAAAAAAGTAAGGTTCTACATTTAGGCAAGAAAAACAAAATGCACAAGTACAGTATAGGTGGTAGCTTGCTCAATAGTAGCAACTGGGAGAGGGATCTAGGAATCTTAGTGGACAACCATTTAAATATGAGCCAGCAGTGTGCAGCAGCTGCCAAAAAAGCCAACAAAGTTCTAGGCTGCATAAACAGAGGGATAGAATCTAGATCACGTGAAGTGTTAATGCCACTGTATAGTGCCTTGGTAAGGCCACACTTGGAATACTGCATACAGTTTTGGTCGCCACGATGTAGAAAAGATGTGGAGACTCTGGAAAGAGTGCAGAGAAGAGCAACCAAGATGATTAGGGAACTGGAGACTAAAACATATGAAGAACGGTTGCAGGAACTGGGTATGTCTAGTTTGATGAAGAGAAGGACCAGGGGAGACATGATAGCAGTGTTCCGATATCTCAGAGGGTGCCACAAAGAAGAGGGAGTCAAACTATTCTCCAAGGCACCTGGGGGCAGGACAAGGGAGGTTAGGCTAGGCCGGCTTGATGGAAAAAATATGTCTTTAAACATTGGCGGAAGAGGCGGAGGTCGGTGATGGTGCGTAATTCAGTGGGTAGGTCGTTCCAAAGGGCAGGGCCCGCCACAGAGAAGGCTCTTCCCCTGGGTGTCGCCAGTCGGCATTGTCCGGCCGACGGCACCCTGAGAAGGCCCTCTCTGTGGGAGCGTATTGGTCTAAGTATTATTGTGAATCACCACCAGATGGATTCACAACTGGCTGACAAACCATACTCAACGAGTAGTCCTTAATGGGTCTACATCTACATGGAGGGAAGTAAGCAGTGGTCCAGGATTCTTCAATATCTTCATAAACAGATGAGGGAATAGAAGGAGAATTTACCAAATGTGCCTATAATACTAAGCTGGCAGAACAGCTAACACCCAAGAAGCTAGGCTGAAGATCCAGGTGGACCTTGACAGACTTGAACCCTGGGCCCTATCTAACAAAATGAAATTCAACATAGAGAAAAGTAAAGTCCTACACTTAGGTAAGAAAAAATCAAAAGTGCACATATAGACTGGGTGAAACCAGGCTTAATAGCAGTAACTGAGACTAATCTTGGAGTCTTAGTGGACAACCAGTGAAATATGAGCCAGCAGTGTGCAGCAGTAGCCAGAAAAAAAGCTAACACAACCCTAAATTGCATTAACAGAGGGATACAATCAAGATCAAGTGTGGTACGACTACCACTCTATAAAGCCCTACTAAGGCCATACCTAGGATACGGCATCCAGTTTTGGGCTGCACGTTATTAAAAAGATGTTGGGACTCTAGAAAAAGTGAAGAGAAGATCAAACAAAATGGTTAGGGGACTGGAGACTAAGACATACGAGGAACGGTTGCAGGAACTGGGGATGTCTAGTTTAATGAAAAGAAGGACCAGGGGAGACACGATAGCAGTCTTTTAATATCTCAGGAGTTGCTGTTAGGATATTCGGCCTTATATTGGATTGACAATATATATGAGCCTATGTTCTTAAGGAGTTATGTAGCTTTAAGAACTGTGTTTGAATTCTGATTGGCTGTGCTTCTCGGCTCTACCATAAAGGAAGCTCAGGAACACAGTCCGTTCCCTTTTCAATTCCCTTTGATTCCTGTGCTGAGGAGCTGAAGCTGTGAAGACTGAAGAAGTATTTGTTTTGCATCACTGTAAGATAATAATAATAATAATAATAATAATAATAATAATAATAATAATAATAATAATAATAATAATAATAATAGTAATAATAGTAATAATAATAATAATAATAATAATAATAATAATTTAATATTTCTAAACCGCACCCTCTCCCCACAGGGACTCGGGGCGGTGCACAGGCACAGTAAAACAATAAATACATATAAACATTTCATTAAAAATAAATTAAATCTAAACCTGTGCTAAAATTCCCATTAAAACTAAGCAATATTATAAACCCCAATAAAACCCCAAAGACAGAGAGACTATCCTAGGCCGGCCAGACGGAAGAAATGAGTTTTTAATTTGAGACGGAAGGAGCGGAGGTCCGTGGTCGTCCTAATGTCGGGGGGAAGGTCGTTCCAGAGGGCTGGGCCCGCCACAGAGAGAGCCCTTCCCCTGGGCGTCGCCCGCTGACAAAGTCTAGTGGACGGCACCCGGAGAAGTCCCTCTCTGTGGGAGCGAATCGGCCGTGAGGATGTATGAGGCAGGATCCGATCCCGCAGGTAGCTAGGTCCCGAGCCATGGAGCGCTTTAAAGATGATGAACAACACCTTGAAGCGCACCCGGAAGACGACAGGTAGCCAGTGCAGCTCGCGCAAGAGCGGTGTTACATGGGTAAACCTAGCGGTTCCCATAATTGCTCGCGCGGCTGCATTCTGGACTAGCTGAAGTCTCCGGGTGCACCTCAAGGGGAGCCCCATGTAGAGGGAGTTGCAATAGTCCAGTCGGGATGTCACGAGCGCATGAGTGACTGTGCGAAGGGCGTCCCGATCCAATAGGGGGCGCAATTGGCGAACCAGGCGAACCTGGTAAAACGCCCTCCTGGCCACGGCTGTCACTTGATCTTCCATGGACAGCCGGGCATCCAGGAGGACACCCAAATTGCGCGCCCCATCCACAGGGGCAAGATGTTCGTCCCCTATGGCCAGCGATGGAGTGAGCTGGTTGAATCGGGCAGCCGGAAACCACAGCCACTCGGTCTTGGTCGGGTTGAGCCTGAGTCCGTTACTTCCCATCCAGACCCGCACGGCTTCCAAGCACTGGCACATCACCGCTACGGCATCGTTGGGGTGGTTTGGGGTAGAAATATACAGCTGGGTGTCGTCAGCGTATAGATGGTACTCTACCCCAAAACCACGGATGATCTCACCCAGCGGCTTCATGTATGTGTTAAACAGGAGGGGCGAGAGGACCGACCCCTGAGGCACCCCACATGTGAGGGGTCTCGCGGTCGACCTCTGCCCTCCTGCCAACACAAATTGCAATCGGCCAGAGAGGTAGGAGGAGAACCACCGCAAAACGGTGCCTCCCACCCCCAATCCCCCCAGCCGATGCAATAGGATACCATGGTCGATGGTATCGAAAGCTGCCGAGAGGTCTAATAGGACCAGGATGGAGGAGCAACCCCCATCTCTGGCCCTCCAGAGATCATCAACCAACGCGACCAATGCCGTCTCGGTGCTATGCCCGGGCCGAAAGCCGGACTGGCGCGGATCTAGATAATCAACTTCCTCCAGGTGACGGGGAAACTGTTGTGCCACCACACTCTCAACAACCTTCGCCAAAAAGGGAAGGTTGGAGACTGGACGGTAGTTGTTCAAAAGAGCTGGATCCAAAGAGGGCTTCTTAAGGAGGGGCCTCACCATCGCTTCTTTTAGGGAAGCAGGCAAGGCACCCTCACTTAAGGATGCGTTGACAACCTCTTGGAGCCAGCCTCGTGTCACCTCCCAGGATGCCAGTACAAGCCAGGAGGGACACGGGTCCAATAAACATGTGGTGGCTCGCAGTCGCCCACGTAACCTGTCCATATCCTCGGAAGCAACAGAGTCAAACTCCTCCCAAACAAGATCCGTCTCGTGGCATCCCACTGGGCCATGAATGGGGGCTAACTCGTTCTGTATCTGAGCGATTTTCTCCTGCAGAAAAATCACAAATTCCTTTGCTCTACCCTGTAACGGGGCTTCCCGCACCCTCTGTTGAAGGAGGGAGCGGGTCACCCTAAACAGGGCGGCAGGGCGGTTGTCTGCGGATGCTATGAGAGTAGCACAATGATGATGTTTGGCTACTCTCAGCGCCACAATGTAAGTCCGTAAATGGGCTCTTACCTGTGTCCGGTCAGATTCAGAACGGGTAGACCTCCATCTTCCCTCTAGGCATCTCTTGCGGCGTTTCATCACCCGTAGCTCCTCGGTAAACCAAGGAGCCAGGGTGTTTCGACGCCGCAGGAGAGACTGCAAGGGCGCGACCCGATCCTAGGCTCCCGTGGTCGCAATATTCCATGCGGCCACGAGGTCCTCCATCGGGGCGCGGGTCAGGGGTTCAGGAACTGGCCCAAGCGCCGTTTGGAACCCATCCGGGTCCATCAGGCGCCTGGGGCGGAACCAGATTGGTGATTCAGGTTCCGCCTCCCCGCGGAGGGGAGCAGCGGTTGGAAAGTCGAGCCGGAGAAGTGAGTGGCCTGACCATGACAAGGGTGTGATGACTATGTCCCCTATACCCAGATCACTCTTCCATTGGCCTGAGACAAAGATGAGATCCGGTGTATGTCCACCCTCGTGAGTGGGGCCTTGAATTAGTTGGGTCAGGTCCATGGCCATCATGGAAGCCATGAACTCCCGAGCTACCTCGGATGATTCGCCCACCGATGGCAGATTAAAGTCCCCCATGACTAAAAGTCTGGGGGTCTCAACTGCCACCGTAGCGATCACCTCCAGGAGCTCGGGCAGGGCTGCTGCTACATAGCGGGGAGCCAGGTATACAACCAGCAAGCCCAACTGCCTCCCTAGGCCCCACTTCACACAGAGGGACTCACAACCGGTGGTCTGTGGCACAATGGTCTCTCTCGGCTCAAGACCTTCCTTTACAATGACCGCTACCCCACCACCCCTACCTAGGGCCCGGGGCTGATGAAAAGCGCGGTAACCTGGTGGGCACATTTCAACGAGGGGAAGTCCACCCTCGTGGCCCAACCAGGTCTCCGCAATTCCCACCAGGTCCGGCTCCCCCTCTGACACAAGGTCATGAACGAGGGGGGCTTTGTTGACAACGGACCTGGCGTTGCAGAACATCAGCCGCAGGCCCTGGCTCTGTACTCCCTGGCCACCTAGCCTGCGGGGGTTGAGGCACTTGACCGTTTGCAGCCAACGGCTTCGCGCCCTCAACCGGGAGGATAACACATGTCTCCCCTCGGACCTGCCTCTCCCCATGACATTCTGGATGGAAATGCCCTCTATCGGAACGACTTGAGTCTCCCCCCTCCTAACGGAACCTTCCGCTTCCCTCCGTCGCCTGGTGGCCTGGCCCTCTCTTTCCTCACCCGCCTCTACCTGTCTATACCCTCCCCCCTCCCTGGTTCCCCCTAAAATAGACATAAGTTTACAAATTAAAAAACCCCTAAGACCACGCTTCTTCCACCTCTCCAGATTAATAAATCCTTCATCAAGGTGGGCCCTCGTTAGAGCGGAGGGCCAAACCTGCGAGAGCGGGGACTCTCGCAGTCGTAGCAGATCAGCTTTAGAGTACAAAATGATTATACAATGTAAAAATGAGTCATGGATAAAATCAAGCATCGTTGGCACATTAAAATTCATAAATAGATGGAATAAATAGAATTAAAACACATAGTGGTAACACTTAAAGAGTGGATGTAAAGTGCACCAGTGCATCGATGGGGGGTAAGTTCAGAATATTATTATTACAGCTGCTTCAAACCAAGGTCTTAAAGGTTATGGGTCAATAAGATCTTACAGGCCTCACAAGGGCCACATGAGAGGAGGTTCAACGATCTTTAAAAGGTCTTAAGGATCTTAAAAGGTCTTTACAGGGTCTCCGGTTGCGTTCTGTGACTTAGCTCTCTCAAGTCAATTCCGATCATAAGTCAGGTGCCCTCGGCGCTGGAGGGGAGTCCAATCTCCCCGATGGACAATTCCCCAGCGTCCTTCGGCCACCACCGGCCCAGCCAGGTATGCGACGGTCCGGTCAGCGTCCACCGCCGCCTCAGGGGGCGGTGGATAACTCTGTGTTGGGTGAAGGACTGTTATTATTTTGAGAAGTTAGTATCGGAAGAAGCATTTTAGTTGCTACAAAGTAAAGACTATTTATTTTCTTACTATCACTGTTTCAGAGTTTGTTTGTGGTTAAAGCAACATATCTCTTTACTGTCCGGTGAATTACACTATTCCGCATTTATTTTCAAACACTGGTTAAGGGACCAGAGTTGTAACACTGGTTCTGAACCCAGAGTTCCTAACAGTTGCCCCAAAGAAGAGGGAGTCAAACTATTCTCTAAAGCACCTGAGGGCAGGACAAGAAGCAATGGGTGGAAACTAATCAAGGAGAGAAACAGCCTAGAACTGAGGAGGAATTTCCTGACATTGAGAAAATTAATCAGTGGAACAGAAGTTTTGGGTGCTCTAACCCTGAAGGTTTATGAGAATAAAATAGAGAACCCTTCGTGTGAAATGGTGCACAGCAGGAAGTAGGACTTGAACACCTCCAAGGCGCGTGCCAACTCTGCTATTCGCTTATATTGTTTCCAGGTTCCTTCCCCTCTGGCTCGCCCTTTGCCCAGCGCGGGGTGGGGGGTGGGGGGGAGGGATTTCTGCCCAGATATCCCAGCAAAAAGCCAGGAGAGACACCTTGATGGCCCAGAGTTTCCTCTGAGGCTGGCTGGGGAGCTTGGCTTGGCTTGGCTTGGCTTCCGCTTGGGCCAGGAGGAAAGCGGTTTTGTTAGAGACCCTCACGGCAGGCAGGTCGGTTAGTTAGCAGCTAGAAAGAATCTCCCCCTCCCCACGGGGTGGTCCTCTCTCCCGCCCCCACAACCTTTGCTGGGCTTTGGCTCCTGCTCGGATCAGGAGGTTGGGGTTCCCAGCTGCCGAGAAGCAGCGCCAATCTTCTGCTGCCTGCCCAGCCCTCCGAAGGCCGTCGGAAGGGAGGCAACAGCCCCCACGAGCCGGCCTCTGATCTCCGCTTGCGGCGGCTTCGGGCCAG
Organism: Rhabdophis nuchalis; assembly: GCA_039707465.1. Classification (NCBI taxonomy): domain Eukaryota; kingdom Metazoa; phylum Chordata; class Lepidosauria; order Squamata; family Natricidae; genus Rhabdophis; species Rhabdophis nuchalis. The sequence continues at coordinate 1,169,720 of CM077647.1, read as the reverse complement.
CCGCGCCTTTGCTGCCTGTCCTGCGAGGAGCGCCCTTGGCCAACGAGGCTCGGCTGCGGTCGCTCCAGATTAGGAAAGAGCCGCCTTGGCAGGTAAGTCCGCACAGAGAGAGGAGCTGCGGGGAGGGAGGGAGGGAGGGAGGGGCAGAGGGCAGGGCACCCCCATCCACCCCTCAGGCTGGAGGGAAGCGAAAGCCGCGGCGCTGCGAGGGCAGAAACGCGGAGAGAAGCGCTCGCCCCCCCCCCCCCCAGGCGTCCGTGGGAAGCCAGCTCTGGAAGAAGGACGGGGCTGCCTCTTCTTTTAGCCTCCCAGGGAAAATCCCGTGAAGGGGCCCGCGAAAACGCTGCGCTGGCCGAAGGCGCCTCGTACGGGGGCAGCGTAGAAATCCGGGGAAATCGTGAGAATGCGGTGAGCTCCCAGACTATCCGCTTGACAGAGCAGAAAACACGATAATAAAGTTAGAAGGGACCTTGGAGGTCTTCTAGTCCAGCCCTCTGCTCAAGCAGTAGACCCCATACCATTTCAGACAATTGACTGTCCAATCCAATCCAATCCAATCCAATACAATACAATACAATACAATACAATGGCAGAGTTGGAAGGGACCTTGGAGGTCTTCTAGTCCAACCCCTTGCCTAGGCAGGAAATCTTATTTATACCATTTCAGACAAATGGCTATCCAACATCTTCTTAAAGATTTCCAGATTTCACAACTTCTGCAGGCAACTTCTGTTCCACCGATTAATTGTTCTCACTGTCAGGAAATTTCTCCTCGGTTCTAAGTTGCTTCTCTCCTTGATTAGTTTCCACCCATTGCTTCTTGTTCTTCCCTCAGGTGCCTTGGAGAATAGCTTGACTCCCTCTTCTTTGGGGCACCCTCTGAGATATCGGAACACTGCTATCATGTCTCCCCTGGTCCTTCTTTTCATTAAACTAGACATACCCAGTTCCTGCAACCGTTCTTCATATGTTTGAGCCCCCAGTCCCCTAGTCCTCTTTGTGGCTCTTCTCTGCACTGTTTCTAGAGTCTCTACATCTTTTCTACCTCGTGGTGACCAAAACTGAATGCAGGATTCCACGTGTGGCCTTCCCAAGGCCTTATAAAATGGTATTAACTCTTCACTTGATCTTGATTCTATCCCTCTGTTGATGCAGCCTAGAACTATGTTATTATTATTTATTTTATTATTTATTCGATTTATATACCACCCTATTCTCCCTGGTGGGACTCAGGGCGGTGCACAGAAAGATAAAAACCCACAACACATTCAAAATATAAAATAGCATTAAATTATTAAATCTGTGCTAAAATGGTTAAAATAATTTTGAAGGTTAAAACAATTAAATATCAAAAATTTAAAATTATACCCTTAGTCTATGTCAGGCCGGCCAGATGGAAAAAATGTGCTTTTACCATCCGACGGAAGAGGCGTATGTCCGTGATGGTACGGATATCGGGGGGCAGGTTGTTCCAGAGGGCTGGGCCTGCCACAGAAAAGGCCCTTCCCCTGAGAGTCGCCAGCCGGCATTGACCAGCTGACGGCACCCTGAGGAGGCCCACTCTGTGGGAGCGTCTTATGTCAAAGAATATTTAGCCATGTGGTAGAGCCATATTACTATTATCCTCACCTCTGATCACCTATTCCTATTAGTATCTTACCATTATAGTACTTTTTTGTCTATATGTACACTGAGAGCTTATGCACCAGAGACAAATAATTGTCTAATTACTCTTGGCCAATAAAGAATATTATACTCTACTCTACTCTACTCAATACAGATTAACAGAGTTGGAAGGGATCTTGTAGGTCATCTAGTCCAACCCCCCGCCCAAGCAGACACTGCATCATTTTTGACAGATGGCAGTCCAATCTCTTCTTGAAAGCCTCCAGTGATGAAGCTCCCACAACTTCTGAAGGCAACTTTTATTCCATTAGTTGATTGTTCTCACTGCCAGAAAAGTTCTCTTTATTTCCAGGTTGAATCTCTCCTTGTTCAGTTTTCATCCATTATTCCTTGCCTGGCCTTCTGGTGCTTTGGAAAATAACTTGACCCCTTCCTCTCTGTGACAGCCTCCCAAATATCGGAAGAGTGCTATCATGTATCCCCTGGTCCTTCTCTTCACTAGACTAGCCCTGCCCAGTTCCTGCCACTGATCTTCATATGCTTTAGTCTCCAGTCCCCTAATCTTCCTGGTTGCTCTTCTCTGCACTCTTTCTAGAGACTCCACATCTTTGTTATAATGTGGTGAGCAAAACTGGATGCAGGATTCCAGGTGCCAACTCTCCCCCATGTAGATGCAGTTCCATTAACGACTACACGATAAGTGTGTTTGGTCAGCTAGGTATAAATCCATCTGGTGGTGAGGCTATCTATCCCACCAAAAAGTAGATCGAGGTCGACTTTGTTGCATGCCTTATTGAAATCCACACTCCACCAAACTCCATGCTCCATTAGTGGGCCAACGAAAAATTCCGCATTTCGTGGCCCACTCATCCTTGCAAATCATGGAATAAGATTTGTTAGGCATGATCTCTTTTGGATAAAACCTTATTGGCTTCTGGTTACAACTTTGCTTGCTTTTACACATTTGCAGATTTCTTTAAAATTACTTTTTGCCAGGTTCTACCCAGGTATTGATATATCAGTCTGATTGAACCGTTTCTTCTGCTTTCCTCAGAGGCTGCAAACTATGATTAAGAACATAAGAACCTAAGAACCACCTTGCTGGAAGAGGCCCCAGCTCATCCAGTCCAGCCTTCTGTCTCCCACAGTGGCTCCCCATTTGCTTCAGGGTCTTCCCAAGCAGATGTCTTCACCTGCTTATGATTCCCTGCAAATGGCATTGAGAGACATACTGCCTATCTCTCCATCCCGGAGGGTGTCCTTGGGCATCCATCATGATAGCCATGGATACCCTTGTTCTCCATGAACTCCTCTCATCCTTTCTTAAAGGTGTCGAGGCTGACAGCTGTCACCACTTCTTCTGGCAGGGAGTTCCATAGACCAGGGATCCTCTGGGTGAAAAAATACTTCCTCTTATTTATTGGAGGTCTAGCTTCCAAAAGTTTCATGGAGTGCCCCCTAGTTCTAGTGTTGTGCGATAGGGAGAACAGTTTTTCCTTTTTGACTTTGTCCACACCTTGCATGATTTGATAGACTTCAATCAGGTCACCTCTCAGGCGCCGTCGTTCTAGAGTGAAGAGGCCCAGCCGTTGCAGCCTCAGATGGTAAGGAAGGTGTTCTAGCCCCCTAATCACTCTGGTTGCCCTCCTCTGCCCCTTTTCCATTTCCATAATCTCCTTCTGAAGGTATGGGGACCAGAACTGTACACAATACTCCAGATGGGGCCTCACCATATGGAGGCAAAATGACACTTGCTGACTTATTTTCTATTCCCTTCCTAATGATCCCTAGCAATGAGTTTGCTTTTTAAGAAAGTCAAGATGATGCCTCCTCTTTTACTTTGTGACACACGCACAAATTAACACACGCAGGATCATCTTGACTCTTTTGCTCTGAAGACAACACGGCTGAATCTCTCTTTCGGGGCCATTGGCAGGAGGTTCCCTTTGGCTCCCAGGCAGAGATGGCATTCAGCCACTTTGCACTGGTTTGGCAGAACCGGTAGCTCATTTTTGGTGGAGTTAGACGAACTGGCTGAATGGCTCAGCGGGCCTCCCATTGCAGCCACTGCTCATCAGGTGAATGGGGGTGGGGTTTGGGAGCCACCCAATGAGGAGCCACCCCTCAACATGAGTGACATCAAGTTGGCCACGCCCACCCAATCGCATGACCACACTGCCAAGCCTATCCAGGCAGTCATTAGGGCAGAGAACCGGTTGTTAGATTATTTGAATCCCACCACAAAGCAAAGAGAGAGCTTTGGTTTTACCTTATTTGTGGTTTATTTTTTCCTCTTTGGGACATTTATTTGCTGATGTTGCCACACCAGGGGGGGGGGGGAACACCCTTGCAAAATTCCAAAGATAGAATTCTATAGAAAGATAGAAGGGAAAAGGCACCAACAGGAGGGAAAACTGAGTTATGGCATCCTAGTCTAGCCAGGCACTGACTGGGGAACCTGCCTTAGAATTGGCAGTGAATTGATTTTTTGAAAGAATTGTATTGGTTTTATGGGGGAAAGGGAAAAGGGTCCATAGAAAATTTTGGTAGCTCCCATGTTAGTAGTAGAAATCCCCCCAGATCTCCCAGTTTTACAATTTTAAAAAGAACTTATAAAAGATAAGCATAAACATGCTCCCCATGCTCTCTACATGGGGCTCCCCTTGAGGTGCACTCGAAAGCTACAGTTAGTGCAGAATGCGGCCGCGCGGGTGATTATGGGTGCCACAAGGCAAACCCACGTAACACCTCTCCTGCGCAAGCTGCACTGGCTGCCTGTGGCCTTTCGAGTGCGCTTCAAGGTGTTGACCACCATCTTCAAATCGCTCCATGGCTCGGGGCCTAGCTATATACGAGACCGCCTCCTGCCCCATACATCCCTTCACCCGATCCGCTCCCACAGAGAGGGCCTTCTCTGGGTGCCGTCGGCTGGGCAATGCCGGCTGGCGACACCCAGGGGAAGGGCCTTCTCTGTGGCGGGCCCGGCCCTCTGGAACGACCTACCCCTCGACCTTCGCACTACCTCGGACCTCCGCCTCTTCCGCCAACATCTCAAGACGCATTTATTCCAACAAGCCGGCCTAGGCTAGCCCCCCGCTTTTTAAATGTAAATTATAATTTGGTAAGGTTTTAAATATGGGTTTTAGCACGGGTTTAATTAATTTAATAATAATAATAATTTAATTTATTAAATTTGTTGACCGCTCCCTCTCCCCGAAGGGACTCGGAGCGGTGCACAGGGCTAATAAAACAATAAATACATACATATAGTTAAAAACAAATTAAATATTTCCCTGCGCTAAAAATTCCAATTAAAAAACTAAAATCCCCATCTAAAATTTCTGGCAACCCCATCGAAGAGAGACTATCCTAGGCCGGCCAAGCAGAACAGATATGTTTTTAGTTTTAGACGGAAGGAGCGGAGGTCCGTGGTAGTTCTAATGCCGGGGGGAATGTCGTTCCAGAGGGCTGGGCCCGCCACAGAGAGAGCCCTTCCCCTGGGCGTCGCCCGCTGACAAAGTCTAGTGGACGGCACCCGGAGAAGTCCCTCTCTGTGGGAGCGAATCGGCCGTGTGGATGTGTGCAGCAGGATCCGATCCTGCAAATAGCTAGGTCCCGAGCCATGGAGCGCTTTAAAGATGATAACTAGAACCTTGAAGTGCACCCGGAAGACGACAGGCAGCCAGTGCAGCTCGCACAAGAGCGGTGTTACGTGGGTACACCTTGCGGTTCCCATAATTGCTCGCGCGGCTGCATTCTGGACTAGCTGAAGTCTCCGAGTGCACCTCAAGGGGAGCCCCATGTAGAGAGAGTTACAATAGTCCAGTCGGGATGTCACGAGAGCATGAGTGACTGTGCGAAGGGCGTCCCGATCCAATAGGGGGCGCAACTGGCGAACCAGGCGAACCTGGTAAAACGCCCTCCTGGCCACGGCTGTCACTTGATCTTCCATGGACAGCCGGGCATCCAGGAGGACACCCAAGTTGCGCGCCCCATCCACTGGGGCAAGATGTTTGCCCCCAATGGCCAGCGATGGAGTCAGCTGGTTGAATCGGGCAGCCGGAAACCACAGCCACTCGGTCTTGGTCGGGTTGAGCTTGAGTCCGTTTCTTCCCATCCAGATCCGTACGGCTTCCAGGCACTGGCACATCACTGCTACGGCATCGTTGGGGTGGTTTGGGGTAGATATATACAGCTGAGTATCATCAGCGTAGAGATGGTACTCTACCCCAAAACCACGGATGATCTCACCCAGCTGCTTCATATATGTGTTAAACAGGAGAGGCGAGAGGACCGACCCCTGAGGCACCCCACATGTGAGGGGTCTCGAGGTCGACCTCTGCTCTCCTGTCAACACAAATTGCGATCGGCCAGAGAGGTAGGAGGAGAACCACCGTAAAACGGTGCCTCCCACCCCCAACCCCCCAGCCGATGCAATAGGATACCATGGTCGATGGTATCAAAAGCCGCCGAGAGGTCTAATAGGACCAGGATTGAGGAACAACCCCCATCTCTGGCCCTCCAGAGATCATCGACCAACGCGACCAATGCCGTCTCGGTGCTATGCCCGGGCCGAAAGCCGGACTGGCGCGGGTCTAGATAATCAACTTCCTCCAGGTGACGGGGAAACTGTTGTGCCACCACACTCTCAACAACCTTCGCCAAGAAGGGAAGGTTGGAGACTGGACGATAGTTGGTTAATAAAGCTGGATCCAAAGAGGGCTTCTTAAGGAGGGGCCTCACCATAGCCTCTTTTAGGGAAGCAGGTAAGGCACCCTTACTTAAGGATGCGTTGACAACCTCTTGGAGCCAGCCTCGTGTCACCTCCCAGGATGCCAGTACAAGCCAGGAGGGACACGGATCCAATAAACATGTGGTGGCTCGCAGTCGCCCACGTAACCTGTCCATATCCTCGGAAGTAACGGAGTCAAACTCCTCCCAAACAAGATCCGCCTCGTGGCATCCCACTGGACCATCAATGGGGGCTAACTCGTTCTGTATCTGAGCGATTTTCTCCTGCAGAAAAGTCACAAATTCCTCTGCTCTACCCTGTAGCGGGGCTTCCCGCACCCTCTGTTGAAGGAGGGAGCGGGTCACCCTAAACAGGGCGGCAGGGCGGTTGTCTGCGGATGCTATGAGAGTGGCACAATGATGACGTTTGGCCACTCTCAGCGCCACAATGTAAGGACACAGGCTCTTACCTGTGTCCGGTCAGATTCAGATCGGGTAGACCTCCATCTTCTCTCTAGGCATCTCCTGTGGCGTTTCATCACCCTCAGCTCCTCGGTAAACCAAGGAGCCAGGGTGGCTCGCCGCCGCAAGAGAGGCCGCAAGGGCGCGACCCGATCCAAGGCTCCCGCGGTCGCAGTATTCCATGCGGCCACGAGGTCCTCCATCGGGGCGCGGGTCAGGGGTACAGGAAGTGGTCCAAGCGCCGCCTGGAACCCATCAGGGTCCATCAGGCGCCTGGGGCAGAACCAGATAGATGACTCAGGTTCCACCTCCCCGCGGAGGGGAGTAGCGGTTGGAAAGTCGAGCCGGAGAAGTGAGTGATCTGACCATGACAAGGGCGTGATGACTATATCCCCTATACCCAGATCACTCTTCCATTGGCCAGAGACAAAGATGAGATCCGGTGTATGTCCACCCTCGTGAGTGGGGCCTTGAATTAATTGGGTCAGGTCCATGGCCGTCATGGAAGCCATGAACTCTCGAGCTACCTCGGATGATTCGCCCACCGATGGCAAGTTAAAGTCCCCCATGACTAAAAGTCTGGGGGTCTCAACTGCCACCGTAGCGATCACCTCCAGGAGCTCGGGCAGGGCTGCTGCTACATAGCGGGGAGCCACGTATACAACCAGCAAGCCCAACTGCCTCCCTAGGCCCCACTTCACACAGAGGGACTCACAACCGGTGGTCTGAGGCACAACGGTCTCTCTCGGCTCAAGACCTTCCTTTACAATAACCGCTACCCCCCTACCCCGCCTAGGGCCCGAGGCTGATGAAAAGCGCGGTAACCTGATGGGCACATTTCAACGAGGGGGAGTCCACCCTCGTGGCCCAACCAGGTCTCCGCTATTCCTGCCAGGTCCGGCTCCCCCTCTGACACAAGGTCATGGATGAGGGGGGCTTTGTTGACAACGGACCTGGCGTTACAAAACATCAGCCTCAGGCCCTGGCTCTGTATTCCCTGACCACCCAGCCTGCAGGGGTTGTGACACCTGACCGTATGCAACCAATGGCCACGTGTCCCCAACCGGGATGATGGAACTTGCCTCCCCTCGGACCTGCCTCTCCCCACGACCGTCGGGATGGAAATGCCCTCCCTAGGGACGACTCGCGTTCCCCCCCCCTCATGGATCCTTCCGCTGCCTTCCGTCGGCTGCTGGCCTGGCCCTCTCTTCCTAACTGTTTATACCCTCCCCCCTCCCTTATACCCCCTAAAATAGACAGTAATCTAAAAGCTAAAAAAACCCTAAGGCCGCGCTTCGCCCACCTCTCCAGATTAATAAATCCTTCATCAAGGCGGGCCCTCATTAGAGCGGAGGGCCAAACCTGCGAGAGCGGGGACTCTCGCAGTCGTAGCAAATATATTTTAATTGATGTATATTGTATTTTGTGGTTTTAAATAATGCCTGTGCGCCGCCCTGGGTCCTAACAAGGGGAAGGGCGGGGTATAAATTTGATAAAATAAATAAATAAATACATAAACAGAGTTCTTATTTTATATCCACTGTAGGTTCAATCCTCTCTTTCTTTGCCACTTTCTACTATGTCAACAATTACAATAATATTTCAAATACAGTTATTTTTGTGACCTGAGCCTTTTCGCTCTTGCTTCCTCCTCCTTGCCCCCAGGTGGAGTCATAGCCCCCTCCTTTGCCATGTCTTGTACTTTGCTGCCTTTTACCCCGCCTCCACTATCTTCGTCCTCTAGGAGAGAAGAATGTTTCTTAATAAAGGCTTCAGCCTCTTCCACTGTCTTAATTCTAATTCTGCTTCCCTCCCAAAAAATCAGCATTCCCTCTGGCAGTAACCATCTAAAACAAATTCCTCTATTGTATAGTTTCTTTGATAAGGAAGAATACGTCCTCCTTCTTTCTCTTATTTTTTTCGGGATTTGCTTTAGAATGGTGATTTCTTTATCTTGATATTTTAAAGGTCCCTCCCTTTGGGCCCCCAGCACCTCATCCCTCGTGGTCCTCCTGAGAAATTTAACATGTACCTCTCTTGGAACATTATAGGTTCTGGCATATGCTGAATTAATTCTATAAACCAGGTCCATATCCCACCACAGCTGTTTTTTTGTCTCTGTTAACGTATTCTGCTAGGATTGTGCTCATAATATCTTTAAGATCTTCATTTTCTGTCTCTGGTAGGTTCTGGAACCTGAGAAAGAAAGACATTCTTTCCCGCGGATAGGGCTCCCAATTTGGGCATCCTCCTGGATTCTCGGCTGTCTTTGGATGACCATTTGACAGCCGTGACCATGGGGGCTTTTTATCAGGTCTACCTGATACGCCAGTTGCGCCCCTATCTAGATCGTGACGCCTTACACGCGGTCACTCAAGCCCTCGTCACCTCCCGCCTGGACTACTGTAACGCTCTCTACATGGGGCTCCCCTTGAGGTGCATCCGGAGGCTCCAGCTAGTGCAGAATGCGGCCGCATGGGGGATTCTGGGAGTTTCTCGATACTCCCATGTAACACCTCTCTTGCGCGAGCTGCACTGGCTGCCCGTGGACTTCCGGGTGCGCTTCAAGGTGTTAGTAACCATCTTTAAAGCGCTCCATGGCATGGGACCTGGTTACCTGCAGGACCGCCTCCTACCACATACCTCCCTTAGACCTGTCTGCTCCCACAGAGTGGGCCTCCTCAGGGTACCATCTGCCGGACAATGCCGACGGGTGGCCCCCAGGGGGAGAGCATTCTCTGTGGCAGGGCCTGCCCTCTGGAACGACCTACCCCCCGACCTTCGTACCATCTTGGACCTACGCCTCTTCCGCCGGGCATTAAAGACACATCTATTTCAAGCGGCTGGCCTGGCATAGTTTTAATGGGTAAAGTCTTAACTGAGTCAGATGTTTTTAACAAAATTTTTAGCACAGACCCTAATTTAATTATTTTAAATTGTTTTGTATGTATTGCTTTTATACTTCTGTGCACCGCCCTGAGTCCCTTCGGGGAGATATGGTGGTATACAAATATGATTAAAAAAAAATTCTTTCAAATTAAATTAGCAGCGAAGATGCAGGTGGGCTGGGAGACAAGGACAGGTATGCCAGAAGGAGAGGAAGTCAAACTGCTGTCAGGTGCAAGTTAGCGCCTGGTTAATACAATCAGCATCTTTGCTTTCCCTTTCTGGAGGCCTCCAATGATCACTGCAGTGGATATGGTTCTTCTCCGTGTTTGCGTGGCTCTGATTTTCCCGCAACAGCGTTGTGGCCAAATAGGTTTCCAATGAGCCAAGAAATAGGGCAGAGGTGGGTGGTCTTGGTCTTGGTCTTGGTCTTGGTCTTGGACCATTTCTTGCAAGGCCCCCAAAGCTCAGAGTCTGGACTGTGGATGGAGAGGGAAAGCACCATCCCTGGCAGAATTCATGCCAACCCAGTTTCACCAAAAGCGCACCCATGGCAAAACATTGTTTCCCAAAGCTGCCCTGGGGTCACACCATGAAATCAGGAACATTTGTAGAGTTCAACGCCCTGGAAAGTTTATTGTTGCTCTTTATGGGCAAGAACCTGGCCAGCTAATGGTCCAACAAATGGGACCACACAATGATTCTGAACCGATGACCTGTTTAACCCCACCTTCCAGCTCAACCTGCTCATCTCCTATACCCAGGCGGAATCTTGCAGCTGGTTCTCCCTTCAGGGGCTTCACTCTCTCCATCTCCCCCTGGATGATCTGGGGCCGGGAGCGCAAGAATGGAAGAGACCTTGGAGATGCCGGCCCTCGGCCGCCCCTTCCAGCTGGGGGCGCTCTACGATTGCCGCAGAGATTCTCTGATCCCAAGTAAGTCTTCTCCCCTCATTTCTCCCATTGATCTGGTGCTGCAGGAGCCTCCAGTGCCCAGGAGGAAGCAGCTGGGCCCCCAGCGAGTCTCCCCTGAAGGACTGGGCCAGACTCTGGGGCTCCAAGATACGTCTTGGGGAACGGAGGGGTCCGTCTTCTGAACCCCTCCTGGCCACTGAAGGGGACATTCGCTTTGTCCACCCCTAGCAGAAGCCATGCCAACCTGGTTTCAGCAAAAGCACACCCATAGCCAAACATTGTTTACCCAGTGACTCTCTCTCTCTCTGTCTCTCTCTGTCTCTCTCTGCGTCTCTCTCTCTGTCTTCTCTCTCAGTCTTACTCGGTCTCTTTCTCTCTTTCTCTCTCTCTCGGTCTCTCGGTCTCTCTCGGTCTCTCTCTCTCTTTCTCTCTTTGTCTCTCTGTCTCTCTCTCTTGGTCTCTATTTCTGTCTCTCTCTCTCTGTCTCTCTCTCTCTCTCTTGGTCTCTCTCTCTCTCTCTGTCTCTCTCTCTTGGTCTCTCTGTCTCTCTCTGTCTCTCTCCCTCTCTCTTTCTCTCTTGGTCTCTCTGTGTCTCTCTGTGTCTCTCTCTCTCTGTGTCTCTCGCTCTTGTTCTCTCTCTCTGTCTCTCTTGCTCTCTCTCTCTCTCTCTCTCTCTCTGTCTCTCTCTGTCTGTCTCTCTCTCTCTCTCTGTCTCTCTCTTGGTCTCTCTCTCTGTCTCTCTTGCTCTCTCTCTGTCTTTTTCTCTCTCTATTGGTCTCTCGGTCTCTCTCTCTCTCTGTCTCTCTCTCTCTGTCTCTCTCTTTTCTCTGTCTCTCTCTGTCTCTCTCTCTCTCTCTCTGTCTCTCTCAGTATCTCTCTCTCTCTCTCTCGGTCTCTCTCTCGGTCTCTCTCTCGGTCTCTCTCATTCTCTCTCAGTCTCTCTCTCTCTCGGTCTCTCTTGCTGTCTCTTTCTCTGCCTCTCTCTCTCTCTCTGTCTCTCTCTCTGTCTCTCTCAGTCTCTCTCTCGATCTCGATCTCTCTTGGTCTCTCTCTCTCTCTGTCTCTCTCTCTTTCTCTGTCTCTCTCTGTCTCTCTCTCTCAGTCTCTCTCTCTCTGAAAGCCAAAGCCTACATTCCCTGCTTTGAGGCCCGTTCTGCATTCAATAAGAAAAGGCAATTCTCTCGCTGTTCAACATGGAAAGTACATTGTCAACCACCCAGAGTCCCTCTGGATAGTGAGGCATGCGTAAGTGGCATATGAATGTAAACAATTGGATAAAGGCCACACACTTCCCTCCAATGCCAAATGCCGGCTTGTCGTCTGGAGACTTCCAGGGGTGTTGAGCCGAGCCCGCAGCACTGCCAGGGCTGGCTAAGAATTGGCACGAAAAGAGCCAGGACATCCAGGAAAAACCCTCAGGCCAAACTAGACTTTTAGGCACCGATGTTTTCTTTACGCACCCTCCAGCCGTACGAAGGGATCCGGGATCAAACTCATCCCAATGTCCAGCCTATAGAGCATTTTGCTGTCGTTCCGGGTCACAATTCTTAGGAATGGTCAACGCCACCTCTGGCCCCAGTTTTTGTGTAATCGAATGCAGGACTCCAATCCAATAATCCAGGCTTCCCGCAGGATTGATTCATTCAGTTTGCCTTGGAGGCATTGCTCTCCAAGAAACAATGGGGAAGGACTGCTAGAGTCCAAAGGATGTACTCCTTTCAGGAAAGAAGGAGCAAATTCTCTACATGGGGCTCCCCTTGAGATGCACTCGGAGGTTGCAGCTGGTCCAGAATGCGGCCGCGCGGGTGATTACGGTGCCTCTAGGCACTCCCATATAACACCTCTCCTGCGCGAGCTGCACTGGCTGGCTGTGCCCTTCCGGGTGCGTTACAAGGTTTTGATGACCATCTTCAAGGTGCTCCATGGCACGGGGCCTAGTTACCTTCGAGACCGTCTGCTGCCCCATACGTCCCTACGACCAATCCGCTCTCACAGAGAGGGTCTGCTCCGGGTGCCGTCAACCGGGCAATGCCGGTTGGCGACACCTAGGGGAAGAGCCTTCTCTGTGATGGGCCCAACCCTCTGGAACCATCTACCCCCCGAACTCCGTGTCATCTCGGACCTCCGCCTGTTCCGCCAGCGTTTAAAAACGCATTTCTCTCATCAAGCCGGCCTAGCATGATTTTACTCGACACTGCACTTCTTATAGTTACCAAAGTTTTAATTGGGGGTTTTAATTGATTTTAGCGCAGGGTGGGTTTATTTAATTCTAGTTTTAACGAATACCTATTTGTATATATGTTATATTTTTTTTAATATTTTTTTTAAATTAAATTTATACCCCGCCCTTCTCCTTGTTAGGACCCAGGGCGGCGCACAGGCATTATTAAAATCACAAAAATACAATAAATATCAATTTAAAATATATTAAATTAGTTAAATTAATTTCTATTTTATTTTCCCTGTGCGCCGCCCCGAGTCACTTTTGGTGAGATGGGTGCCGGGTATAAATGTGAATAAAATCATAATCAAATCAAAAACGACACAGCCATCCACATAGGCAGTAGATGGATATTCATCATTCACAAAGCTCCAGTTACTTTCCCACCCTTCTACTGCTACTATCCCCAAAGAAAGAGTTATCCTCTTAGTAAAGGGGAAACGCATCCGTTACCTTGCCATAAAAACGTTGATCAATGCTGCTCAGAAGGGGGGAATTTCAAGGCGGCCCCAACTTCTCCGTCCAGGTTTCTCTCTTGCAAACTCTTCCAAGAACTTGTCATTCTCCTAGTCAGGAAAAGCCAAAGTGTCAGAAGGAGACTGTGATATTTTCAGGGGTAAAATGACCAGCAGCTGGGCAGAACCCCAAAATATCATGCAATTATTCTCGATAGATACTGGCTTTCCTATAGCTCTAGTATGCCGTGTATTGATAGAAAAAGACTTTCTTTTGCATTGATAATCCTTAGGGCATGTGATGAATGGCAACTTCAATTCAACTTTATTGCAGGTGTGACTTTGTGGGACGCGGATATTCTGCAAGAGGAGGTCAGAGTTGAGGACCGATCCAGGGTAGACTGTCAGGTCCTCCCCTCAGAGTCCCTCCAAAACAAAGCCTCCGCCCTTCACCTAAAAGAGTCCCTGAAGGCCAGTTTCTTTGGGGGGCTTTTTGAAGTGGGGGGAGCAGCCATCTACCTGCAAGAGAAGCCACTCTCCAGGAGCCACGCCCATGGCTCCCTTCACCTCTCGACCACTGTTGAAATGAAGCACCTGCCGAGGGCTCTGCTCCAAGGGGGGAGTGTTTCTTGCCAGGAAGCATTCCTGGAGGGCTCGGCCACCCACGTGGTCACGGCGGTGCTGTACGGGGCCCAGGCCTTCTTTGTCTTCGATTGCGGAGTCTCCCAATCTGAAGATGTCCGGAATGTCCAGCAGCACCTTCTGGAGATGATTGAGAAGATACCGAAAGTGGAAGACGCCCACAGATGGAGCGACGCCGAGAGAGAACTGGAAAGCAAGATCCACTGTACATTGTACAGCGATGTCCCACTGAAAAACCCAACTACTTTCCGAGAGGCCATAGATATCTACGCCAGTTTCCCCCAAATATCCAGAGAGCGTGGGAAGGCGGTGCCCACAAAGGTCTGGTTGTATCCGCTAATCAAGTTGAACCCCAAATCAGCTCATATCATGCGCGATCCACCCTTGGGCTGGCTCCGGGAGGCGGAAGCTCACCTGCAGGCACTGACCGAAGTCGATATTAGTTGCAATGATATGATGAAATCCCCCATTGCTGTTTCCTTCCCGGAGATGAAGGACCAACTGGAGCAACTGAAGCAGCTCTGCGGCCAATATGGTCAGGTATTTCAGCGAGAGGTGGGGAAAGCGCTGCTTGCCGTTCGCGGGGGAAAGGAAGACGCTGTCCTGCGGGGGGCGTTAATACGCTTAATCCAGTCCCCCTTCCATAAGGACGCCCTGAAGGAGCTTCTCGCGAGAAAGAAGCAGAAGATGGACTTTGTGACACTTTGCCTGTCCCGCCTCGATGGCCTGGAAGTCGTTTCCACTCAGAAGCTGGATGAAATATTGTTTGACTGCCAAAACAAGGTGGTGGTTGCGTTTATGTTGACTTCCTTACAGATGGAGGAGCCCTCTTTAGATGGCTTGCGAGAGTGGCTTCAGAGGTCCCATTTAGGAGGGGACGGAGACTCAGCAATGGCAGTGCCTTACTCAAAGAAGCATCCACCCAAACTGTGGTTTGAAGACGAAGAGAGGAAACGTAGGATCTGCGCTGCTGTTTTTTCCCTTTCGGACTTTGCCAAGATCCACCGGGATAGGGACAGCGTTCGCTTCCTGGTTTCCTCAGTCTGGGACGAGCACCGTCCGGGAGCCTCGGTTTACCTCTACGAAAATGGCATGTTGGTCAACCGCCACCTGGAGCTGCCCTCCAGGCCTGCACCTCCGAAGGTTGAGCTGGTCCAGCCGGACAGTGCCCGGATCACAGTGAATCCGGTGAGCTTCGGGGCGGGTTTAGTCTCTGGGTATGAGGTCCAATATCAAATTGGAGGAAACCAGTGGACAAGTCTCCACATGGAAGGCCCTACGGATCAACTCACCCTAAATGTGCACTTCGACATCAAATACCAGTTCCGGTGCGCTGCTGTGACTCAGCTTGGGCTCGGGCAATGGAGTGAGGTCGCTTGCGTCTGTCCTGGGAGGAAGCCCACAGAGGTAACCTGAGGCCTTCTTCACTCTGGGCTGAATGGGAAGAGGAAGAGGGGGGAGGGGAGAGGGGAAGGAAGAGGAAGAGTGGGAGGAGGGGAGAGGATGAGGAAGAAGAAGAGGGGGAGGAGGAAAGGGAGGAGGAGGAGGAGGGAGGGAGAAGAGTGGGGGGAGAAGAAGGGGAGGAGGGAGAGGAGAGGGGGAGGAGGAAGAAGAAGAGATGGGGAGGAGGAGGGAGAAACGAGGAGAAAGAGGGGGAGGAGGAGAAGGGGGGAGGACTGCTTTGACATTTCCTGCGGTGTTGGGGATCCCAGGCCTCTCACCCCCAACTCCAGGTGCCCTGAAATCGGGGTGACCAGAGAGAAGACCAGAATCTCAGTTTCTTCCCCAGAGGAGCAATAGCAGCAGATTTCTTCCCTCTGTTGTGCCAGATATGGGGCTGCCCTGGGGGTGGGGGAGAAGGAGGGGGGATCCTCCACACAAGGAGCACTTAAGCCAACTTGCACTTCTTGAAAGAGAATGTTAGGGGTAAGAAACACCCCCATTGGAAAATAAACAACAGAATAGTGCAATATACCGGACAGCAAAGAGATACTATCAAACACTGATAGTAGAAAAAATAAATAGTCTTTACTTTTTTATTGAAAAAGTTTTGTACAGACAAATTCCCCCCCCCTTTCCCCCCTACATATCATGTACTTCAGATACAAATTCTGTAACCCCCTCCTCCCACCCAACATAGTATAAATTCCTCATAAAATAATATTACCCCATCTTTTTAAACTAATTCATACAAATATATTTCCCTCCCCACCCTAACCCTCCCCCACCTCCCATTCCAGCCCACCCCCCAGACTTCAACTATACACCACTCTAATAATTCCAAACAACCCATATGTTATTCGTTCTCTTCATATCATTCATACTGTTCATTCTTATCTAAAAGCTACATAATATTTTTAACCCTTATTGCAAGCCCACCATATATGAAAAATGTAGCATCTAAACACCCACACCTCCAACATTTTGATTAAACATTAAGATACATTCATAATAATTTCTTAGGATCTAAATACCATCTATAAAACATTTTATAAAAGTTCTCCCTTAAATTCTGTAACTGTATAAATTTAACCTTCACAATTTAGCCCATATTTTTCCCCCAGATCTCCAACATGACATTAAACATTTTGGTTAAACATTAAGATACATTCATGATAATTTCTTGGAGTCTAAATACCATCTATAAAACGTTTTATAAAAGTTCTCCCTTAAGTTGTATAACTGTATAAATTTTATATTCACAATTTAACCCATATTTTTCCCAGATCTCCAACATGACATTAATCAGTTTTACTTCATTGTCCATAAATCCAACTCTTTGGTCTTCTTTCCATCTCATCTGTAGCTATTTATAATATAGCCAGTTTAAAATAATTCCTTCTTCCAACAGTTGTTCCAGAGTTTTCAGCTGTCAGATGCCCCCATCAGTAAAAAACACATCTTTATATAAACAACCCCTGAGTGACTTTCATCTAGATTATTGAATTCAGAAAACGTGATAGGGTAACCAAATCATCTGCAAATGCTCTAATTCTGTATTCCTTTTGCCTTGTAGCTATACCATTTAAGGAATTCGAATCCCAAATTATATTCAACAAGACTTCTAAGGTTAAAATAGGTGACAATGGAGATAATGGACAACCTTGTCTTGTGCCTTTTTATATCTCACAACTCGTCGACAAATTTCCATTAATAATAAGTTTTGCATTTTGATATTAATATATTGCTCCTATTGCCTGTCAAAACCAAATCCACATTTCCATTTTTTCCAAAGTCTTGATTAGAAAGTTCCAGTTCATTCGCTCAAAGGCTTTTTCTATGTCCAAGAAAACCAGCACTGCAGAGATCTGCTTATTTTTGTCTAGATAGTCAATTAAATCTATAAGTTGCCTTACATTCTCCTCCATATGTCTACCTTCAATAAAACCTGCTTGATCATGATGAATAATTGGCATCAATCTGTTGGAATACTTTAGCAAAAGATTTTTATGGTCTGTAGTAAAAAAAAATATTAGTCTATAGTCCTGTGGCTTTAGGACCATCTTCATCTTTAGATGTCAATGATATAAAAGCTGCTTGCCATGAGGAAGATATTTGCTGAAGTTCTTTCTCCACAAGATTAATCTTCAGTCCTGCTCCTCCCTTGGCTTCAACTTGCTTCTTTCTTCTATCTTTCTTAACTCGTTGTGTTTGAGGCCTCCCCTGCTTCCACGCTTTTTGGATTTGTATAACAGTTTTTGACGATTCCTCCAGAGTAGAACTTAAAAGAGGTCCAAAGGGATCCACCTGAAAACCACCTGAAGCACCATAGGTTTTCTTTTCTTTTTGCGGCTGTCTTATTTGCTCTTCTGTCTCTTTTTCAAACTGCTTCTGCTCTTCAATCTCAATATCTGTTGGTATAGATGTGTGTTGAGGTGTAACACTTGCCTTAAGTACTACATAATAAAATTCTTTTGCCTTGTCTAAGGTATTCAAACGATATCTCACACCTTCATATCTCAGTATGATACCCATTGGAGCATCCCACCTGTACTGTATCTGTCTTTTCTTCAACTCTGCTACCAAAAATCCAAAATCCCTTCTAGATTTTAACATCGCTGGTGGTAACTCTTTAAAAACACCAATCTGGTTTCCATCTATTTGAAGAGCAGAGTAAAAAGACTTCTGCAAAATATCATTTCTAAGACTTCTATCAGTAAAATATATAATGACATCTCTTGGTAGCTGTCTTTGTAGTGCTGCACGTGAGTTTACTCTGTAAATTTTATCAATCTTAAAAAAAATCTCATCAGAATCATCCAGTTTCAATAATATAGACAATGCGTCCCCACAGATTCTTCTAATATCTTTTCTAGGATTCTTCCTTATTCCTCTTAATCTGATAGCAAATTCCATCGATCTAAATTGCATCATAGTTATTTCATTATCAATCCTTTGTATTTTTCCATCAACTTCCACAAAATTTAAATCAGATTCTTTAACTTTAGTTTCCAAATCCAAAGCCAATTGTTCAACTTTATTATCCACCTTGATCACGACATCAGACAAACCCTTAGCTACTATTTGTATATTTTTATCAAGCTGCTCATATTTATCCATATAATCCTGGACCATTGCTTTAACTTCTTTAATTTCTTTACCTATAAAGTTTTTCAAATCCTGGAGACTTATTATCTCTATCTGCGATTGCATTAGAGCTGCGCCAGCTGGGGGACCTCCCCCTTGCTTCATTATCATGCTAATAAAGCAAACTAATAAAACAAACTTCTTCACAAAATACTCTTCAGAAGTAAATCAGATTATATATTAACTAGCTTTTTTATACTTGCTTTCTCCTTTCGCTTTCTGCCAGGGTAGGATACTTTATAACAAACTGGAATACACAAACCGGTTAACTTTCATTTCCTTTCCACTGGAGATTAACGCCATTTTAAATCCTTTGTTTTAAATCCTTTGTTGTAGATCCATGCTATTCAGGTTTCAGCACTGCTATTGTTGAGATTTCACAGGCTTTCAATTCTTGTGCTTTCAGGGTATTTCCTTGGCTTGTTTGGAATGTAGATTGAAGGTTGAATGCGTGCATCTTGTTCCGCTAAGAGCAGAATTTCCCAGTCGCTCGGAGCAAACAGCTGCCTAAAAGGGGAGCCCCTCCTTACTTGCACCCCAGAGGCAAACCCCCCCCTGGGGTGCTCTGCAAGGGACTCTACCCAATGGCACTGGCTCTCTCGCAAGCTCCTCAGGAGCTTGGAGTTTTCCGAGGCATTTTTGATGTTTTAAAAACGCCTCTACGAGCGGCTGGATTGGCAGGCTCAAAAAAGCCTGCCGGCAACGCCCGCATCTCAACCGGAAGTCCAATAGTCTTTACTTTTGTAGTAACTAAAATACTTCTTCCAAACAGTGATACTAACTCTTCCAACAATAAACAGTCCTTCACCAAAACAGTTATCTTACAGTCAAAACAAACAATGATACTTCTTCCGTCTTCAGCTCCTCCTCAGTGGCAATCAGGAAGCAAAGGAAAAGCAAAAGGGATGAACTGTGTTTCCAGCTGCCTTTTTTTTTTAATTGAAAAAGTTTTATTGAGTTTTACAAATTTTTATAACAAAAAGGGTAGGGTAAGGTGAGTTAAAAAGATATTTTGAGAACTTTCACATCGGGAACGTTGGCCCCTCCCGGGCTTCTTAATAAGACATTGGTAATACATTTTTCAATAATACAACAAGGTGAAAATAAATGCATACATGTAAATTCTGAATTCTATGCTGGCAGTTGTATACAAACAACCAGATAAAAAATTATATTGTATTAATAAAAATAAAGATAAAAGTCATTTTTTAGATCTAAGTCTCTTAGCAATTGTGTCTTCTTGTTCTCCTTCCTGGCCCCCAGCGGGTGGGGCCGTGGCCCCCTCTGTCCCCCCTGAATCTTCCCCCAGGATAGAGGAATGTTTTTTAAGAAAGGCTTCCGCCTCAGCAACTGTTTTAATCCTAACTCTTCCTCCTTCCCAGAACACCAGCATCCCTTCTGGCATCGCCCACTTAAACCAAATCCCGTGGTTAAACAATTTTTTAGATAAGAAGGAATACTTCCTCCTCACCTCTCTAATTTTTTTTGGGATCTGCTTCAAGATAGCGACTTCCTTTTGTTGGTAAATTAACGGGCCCTCTCTCTGTGCCTTCAGAATTCCCTCCCTCGTCGACCTTCTAACAAATTTAATATGTATCTCTCTGGGTACTTCATTCATCCTGGCATATGCTGAATTTATTCTGTAAACTAGGTCAATGTCCCCCCTGATCTCCTCTTTGGGTTTATGTAAATAGTCTGATAAAATTCCTCAGAAATATTCTGAAATCTTAAAAAATATGACATCCTCTCAAAATCCATCCTAGACATATGACCAGACAAATCTCCAATTTCCGTATTAATATTTTTAAGATCCCCCTTTGCCCCAGCCAGCCCCACCTCCAACTCCTCGGTCTTCTGTGTATTCTCCATCAATTTTTTCTGTGTCTCCAAAAGTTCAAGTTTAGTGCTAGTGTGATCTTTTCTAAATTCTCTGATTTCCAGCACCAAGGAGTTTAACACTGTTTCCATAGCTGTCATTCTCTCTTCCAATCCTAGATTTCCTGGTTGTTTTTTTGAAGCCATGGTGGGCTGTTTAAGTCAGTGCCACTAAGATGGCGTTTTTTGGGTGCGGCCGCTGGAGCAAATCCCGGGAAAAAAGTTCAGAATAGTTGTAAAAAAGTTATCATGTCCAGAGAGCAAAACACTTTCCACTATCAATTAATAAAACAAAGAAGGCACTCCAGGGAAGGAATCTGCCTTTTTATGGTTGAGCTGGGAAGCACAGCCAATCAGATTCCACATAGTCCTTAAAGTTACATATACTCTTTAAGAATCCTGGTTTATATATATTGTCAACCTAACATCAGGATAATTATCCTAACAGAGAAGATGGAAAACCAATGGCAAGGGAGGAGATTTGGGCTAGGGCCACTGGCTAACGGGGAGATAATCCTGGCGTTCTTGTCAAAATCTTCTCTTTCTTTTCCAGGAGGGAGAGAGACGTGCAGAACGTGGACCATGGGCCCCTCAAGGAGAAGGTGACGTTCCTTATTTCAAGGGCTTAGGCCACATCCCTGAGCTATTTTCGGGAGGCTCGGTGTGCTCTTGGGGCATTGAGCTCCAGGAGAGATTTTCAAAGGGGAGATTCCAATGCCGAGGTGGGGGACAACATTTCAATCCACAGAGTGTTGGAAGGGACCACAGAGGTCCTCCAGTCCAACCCCCTGCTCAAGCCAGAGAGAGATTCTAGACCAGTGATGGCTAACCTGTTTGGCACCATGCCGAAACTGCACGACACACACACACACACATGCAGCTGGCCACCACACGCATGTGCGCCAGCCAGCTGCTCTCTTCCGGGTTCCGTCGTGCACATGCACGCTGGAAGCCAGAGGAGGAGGAGCTGGCAGGCGTGTCTGCACACGACAGAGCACGGAAGAGCAGTTGGTGATGGCGCTTATGCCCACAGAGAGGGCTCTGTATGCCATAGGCTCACCATTACGGTCCTATATAGACAAGTGACTATTCAGGCACTCCAGCAATGAAGCCCTTACGACTTCCGGTGTCAAGCAGTTCCACTGGTTCATTGGCCTGACTGTTAGGAAGTTTCTCCTTCATTCCAGGTTGCTTCTCTCCTTGATTGGCTTCCATCCGTTGCTTCTTCAAGGGGCTTCGGAGACTAGGTGGCCCCCCCTCCTCTTCTTTGTCAAGAGGGAACAATGGAGGCAGTGGAAAAACAGCTGGTAATATTTGAACCCTCTGCCCAGCTGACTGGAAATCTAGGGAAAGTTTCCAAAGAACCTTTTTTTAAGTTGGTGAAAGTAAAACTGCTGAACAAACCTGATAATCGGGAGGGCTTGGTCTGTTGTTCAGAAGAGCAGAGACCATAGATGATAAGTAAGCCAGAAGGGGCCTTGGAGATCTTCAAGTCCAGGGGTGTCAAACTCAAGGCCTGTGGGCCAGATCTGGCCTCTGGGTTGCTTAGATCACCCCGGAAACAGTAAAAACAGAGCTCAGGAGGGTTGCAGGATACCATCGCAGACTAAAACGGAGCCTGTTTCCATGGGCAGAGCGCTCCGGCCACCACAGGTGGCCCCCGACATGAGTGACGTCAAGCTGACCACCCCAACCCTGGCTGCCACCCGGCCCTCCCCAGGTCAAGCGCAGCCCTGATGCGGCTCTCAATGAAATCGCGTTCTTGAACTCCTCCAGTGACGGAACACCTACAACGTCTGAAGGCAACCAGATTAGCACTGGACACAGTAATTAGCCAGGAAATTGCAGAGGAGGGCAACCAGAAGGATTAGGAGGCTGGAACACCTTCCTTCCCATCTGAGGCTGCAACGGCTGGGCCTCTTCACTCTAGAACGACGGCGCCTGAGAGGTGACCTGATTGAAGTCTATAAAATCATGCACGGTGTGGACAAAGTAGAAAAGGGAAAACTGTTCTCCCTATCGCACAACACTAGAACTAGGAGGCATTCCATGAAACTTTTGGAAGCTAGACCTCAAACAAATAAGAGGAAGGACTTTTTCACCCAGAGGATCCCTGGTCTATGGAACTCCCTGCCAGAAGAAGTGGTGACAGCTGTCAGCCTCGACACCTTTAAGAAAAGATGAGAGGAGTTCATGGAGAACGAGTGTATCCATGGCTATCATGATGGATGCCCAAGGACACCCTCCGGGATGGAGAGACAGGCAGGAGATCTCTCAATGCCATTTGCAGGGAATCACAAGCAGGTGAAGACATCTGCTTGGGAAGACCCTGAAGCAAATGGGGAGCCACTGTGGGAGACAGAAGGCTGGACTGGTTGGGCTGTGGCCTCTTCCGGCAAGGCTGTTCTTATGTTCTTATGTTCTTAAATTCCTCTGTAGTTCCAGGTTGGATCTCTCCTTCATTAGTTTCCGTCTGTTATTTCTTGCCTTGCCTTCTGGTGCTTTGGAAAATAGGTGGACCCCTTCTTCTTTGGGGCAGCCCCGTAAACATTGGAAGACTGCTGTCCCGTCAGTCCGCTCTTTCTCTTTGTTCGGCCAGACGGAGCTAGTTCATATGTTTCGGCCTCTAATCCCTTTCTCATCTCTGAGCCTTTAAAAAAAATCCTATCAGATTTTCCATCTCTGCAATCAATGGGATTCCGTGGGGCTGCCTGTGTGGGTCAGTTGAACTCTGAAAGGTTCCATGAACCAAATAGATTTGGACTGAATGATTGAATGTGCCAACGGAGCGGAGCAGAATTGAACGGAATTTATCACCAATTTCTGCAACCATCCACCCCATCAACTCGTTCCCAATAGCAGGAGAATGTCAGAGTTATATACCGCTTCATGGTGTTTTACAGGGCCCCCCTCCCTAAGCGTTTTACAGAGTCGGCCTCTTGCCCCCAACAATCTGGCTCCTCATTTTGCTGACCTCAGAAGGACAGAAGGCTGAGTCGACCTTGAGCCTGGTGAGAATCAAACTGCCGACAGTGGGCAGAGTTCACCTGCAATTCTACATGTTAACCACTGGGCCACCAGGGCGCTTAGTCGTGATGAGATGACATCAATGCGTATGATTAAAGCTGCGATGCCACGGAAGACAAACTATGGCTTTTTAGGCTCAAAGCCTCATCATGCATGGTTTCCAGTGAGACAGAGTGAGGCAGGAAGACCCTGTTAGGTACAATGCATGAGATTATTCTGATGAAAGGTATTCTCCTCATTCGAAGAGGGAACCCAGATCCTTAGCTGACATTCCATCGATAGCTAAGCTGTTAAAGAATAATGCAAGAGAGTAGGTAGGTACTCTTTATTTCTCATCCTTCTACCTACCTACCTACCTACCTACCTACCTACCTACCTACCTACCTACCTACCCACACACGCTCTCTCTCTCTCTCCCCACCTACCTACTGTATTTCTCTCTTTCTCTATCTCTCTCTATCCTTCTACCTACCTACTTACACACACACACACACTATCCCTACCTACCTACTGTATTTCTCCCCCCCTTTACCTATCTACCTACCTACACAGACACTCTCTCTCCCTAACTACCTACTGTATTTCTCTCTCCCTCTCTATTTCTCTCTCTATATATATATCCCTTTACCTACCTACCTACTCTCTCTCTTCCTACCTACCTACTGTACTTCTCTCTATTTGGCTCTCTCTCTATCCCTTTATCTACCTACCTACCATATTTCTCTTTCTTTCTCTCCCTCTCTCTCCCTCTATCTACCTACCTGCCTACTTTTTTTTGTAATTTGCCTCTTCAAAACCTTGGTGCGTCTTATACTTCAGTGCATCTTATACTCTGAAAAATACGGTAATTCTTTTCTTTCACAACCCTCTGATTCATGGTCCATCTCTTCCCTTTTTGCCTCTCCTTTCCATTTGATTCTTAATGGGTTGTGGTATGCCCATTGGTAGTAGTCTCTTTCCTCCTTCTCCCTTCCTCTCCCTTCTCCTCTCCTCTAACCTTCCCTTCCTTTCGCTCTCCTCTTGTTCTCTTTTAAGTTATAACCTATAACTTTTCTTTCTGTCCTATTGTTTCTCTTCTTTTGTTCTTTCTCTTCTCCTCTTCTTGTTTCTTTGGTTCTTTCTTTCCTGTCCTGTCCTGTCCTGTCCTGTCCTGTCCTGTCCTGTCCTATCCTATCCTATCCTGTCCTGTCCTGTCCTATCCTATCCCTTTCCTTATTCTGTCCTGTCCTGTCCTGTCCTGTCCTGTCCTGTCCTACCCTACCCTACCCTACCCTACCCTACCCTACCCTTTCTTTTCTCTCCTCTTCTCTCCTGTTACCTATAGACAGAATCTTGCCAGAGTGAGCAGCCTACTCTCTGCCTCTACAATACCCTCTGGGAACTATTGAGGAGGGACTGTTTTCACCCTCTTTCTCTCACACATGCTTTCCTGGCTGAGTTACCTCTTCCTCCTGAGGAATGCATCCCCTCCAGCCTGGGACTCCACTTCTTCTCTTAACTCCTCACGTTTCTGGACATGCACACTTCTATTTCTGTCACCTTCGGTAGTCTTAATACTAACGGCTCTGGTTTCCAGTCTGGACCATCTCCAAAGTCTGATGCCTTCCTTAAGGACATCCCAAAATGGACCAAGAAATTGACAACTTGCCCAGAAGAGCAATGAAAATAAAATAGGGAGAGAACTTGGGAGGTTCATGTTCCTGGCCTTGTGGCCTTCAATAGGTGGCTAGCAAGGAAGGAGGAGATAATGTCATGCTATCCTGGCCAGTAGGGAGGGGAACACCTGGATCTTCCCTCCCTCCCTCCCTCTCTCCCTCCCTCCCTCTGTCCTCTTGTAGGCAGATCCTATAATGGGGGTCTGGACAAGTACATTGACTTCACTCCCAGGCAACCTCCTCCAGACTAGATGGTTCCCAAGGGTGATGTGCTACTCATACTTCATATGTGTGTAGAAATATGGGGTATGTAGTTCCACCTCCCAGATTACAGTAGGCCAAGGCTGACCCAAGGAGCTGTACCACCGCCAGGGTGACCAAAGGAATCATCCTCACGGGTCTTCGAAGGGAAGTGGCTGCAGGCTCCAGGTCTCTTGGCAGCGACGATCTGGACTCCTGCCAAGTGTGGGCGACTCTTTGATCTCTATGTTTCCCCCTGTCTGTTTACCCTAGAAGGCCAGCCAGGAAGACACTGGCAACAAGACCGTGGGCACTTTCAAACAGTGGGTCAAGATGTCTGCCATGCCTCCGTCTCCAACTTGAGTACAAGAAAACCACCACAGGGTAACGCTTTCACTTGGCTGATATTCTGCCCCAAGCTGAGAGGTCAAAGAGGTCAAGATGGCAGCCACCCCCTTTCATACCTAGGTTGTGCCTCCCCCCCTGCTGACACCCCTGACCTCACACTGTCAACGACATGTCTTTGAGGTCTCAGTGTTCAGGATTCTGTGGGAGAATATTTGTGTCCTGTGTCCTGCTTCCCTTGTGTTGCCTGTAGTGACAATAGATGACCAATTGCCTTGTGCTGCTGGACATGACCGTCTTTTCTCTTCTCCTCTTCTCGTTTCTTTGGTTCTTTCTTTTCTTTTCTTCTCTCTTATTTCTCTGCCCTTCTCCCTTTCTTACTTACTTACTTTCTTTCTCTCCCCTCCTCTCTTTTTTTCTTTTTCTCTCCTCACCTCACTTCTCTCTCTCTCTCTTTCTCTCTCTCTCTCTTTCTTTCTTTCTTTCTTTCTTTCTTTTCCCTTCTCTTCTCTCTTCTTTCTCTCCTATTTTTCTCTTCTCTTTTGTTCTTTCTCTTCTCTTCTTGTCTTCCCTTTTTTTCTTTTGTTCTTTCTTCTCTCTTCATTTTCTGCTCTTCTCTCTTTTTCTTTCTTTTTCCTTTCTCTCCTCTCCTCTCTTTTTTCTTTCCCTTTTCTCTTCTCTTTAATTCTCTCCCCACCTCTCTCCCCTCTTTCTCTTTCCTTTCTCTCTCTCTCTCTCTCTCTCTCTCTCTTTTCTTTTCTCCTATTGTTTCTCTTATCTTTTGTTCTTTCTCTTCTTTGGTTCTTCTCTCCTCACCTCTCCTCTTTTACCTCCCTTCATCCCTCCCTCCCTCTTTCTTTTTTATTTTCCCCCCTCTTTTTTCTTTTCTCTTTTCTTATCTCCTCTCCTCACCTCTCTTCCCTCTCTTTTTCCCTTTTGTCTTCTTTCTCTCCTATTGTTTCTCTACTCTTTTTAAATTTCTCTTCTCCTCTCTTCTCCTTTCTTTCTTTGTTTCTTTGTCTTTTTTTCTCTTCTCTTCTTTCCTTTCCTCTCCTCTTCTTTTTTTCTCCCTCCCCTGCTAATCTTTCTCTTCTCCCCTCCCCCCTTCTCTGTTGTAGTGCCGGAGCTCAGAATTGTCCTGGTTGGAAAAACGGGAGTTGGCAAAAGTGCAACAGGAAACACAATCTTGGGATGTACACATTTTAGGTCTGAAATGGGACTGAAGACAGTGACTAAAGAATGCCAAAAGGCGGAGACAGTGCTGAAGGACTCAAAGCTTGTGGTTGTGGATACACCTGGATTTTTTGGCACTCAGCTTTCTGAGCGTGAAACATCTGCTGAGATTGAGAAATGTGTGCAGTTGTGTCCGCCTGGCCCCCATGCCATCATCCATGTCATGAAAGTTGGGATTTTCACCATAGAGGAGAAGAGGACCATTCAGTTAATCAAAAGTATTTTTGGGAACAAAGCGCTCCACTACATCATCATCCTCTTCACCAGAAAAGAGGACCTGGAAGGGAGCACTCTCGAAAGCTTCATCTCTGGCCAAGATGAAACGCTGAAATCATATACTGCTGAATGTGAGAACCGGTGCCTGGCTTTCAACAACAAGGCCGAAGGGCCAGAGCGAGAGGCTCAGGTGGAAGAGGTGATCCAGATGATCGAGGATCTGGTGGAAAGGAATAAAAGTGTCTCTTATAACATTGAAATACCCCGAAAGAGGTTCTCATTTAAGATTCCCTGGTCCTAAGAGAGACAGCAAAGCTCCTGCAATTAATATCCCTTAGAATAGACCAATATTCCAATTTTTTTCTTCCATTAAATCATGTCTGATTCTCTGAGATTGTCTGGACAACTTCTGGCAGTTTTCCTGGTAAGGTTCTTTTTTTCAGAAATGGTTTACCATTGCCTCCTTCCTAAGGCAGAAAGGATGTGACTGGCTTTGGGCCCAAGGCAGTCCTGGAACTCACAGTCTCCCATTTCCAGTCCAATGCCCTAACCACTACATCAAATTGGGTCTTCTTCAACTAGTAGACCAATGTCCTAAAGAGCAAATGGTCCAATGAATGGATACCTGCCTGGTCTTCAAAAATAAATCAGGAGTTTCAGAATATTTCTGAAGAATCTGGTGAATGCCTGCCTGAACTCATGAGCACAATTTTAGCAGACTATTTACATAAATCTAAAGATGAGATCAGGGGGGATCATATACAAACATCCAGATAAAAGGTTTTACATTTTTAATAAAAAAGGCAAAGTCATTTTTTAGATCTAAGTCTCTTGGCAATTGTGTCTTCTTTTTCTCCTTCCTGGCCCCCAGCGGGCGGGGCAGTGGCCCCCTCTGCCCCCCCTGAATCTTACCCCAGGATAGAGGCATGTTTTTTAAGAAAGGCTTCCGCCTCAACAACTGTTTTAATCCTTACTCTTCCTCCTTCCCAGAACACCAACATCCCTTCTGGCATCGCCCACTTAAACCAAGTCCCGTGGTTAAACAATTTTTTGGATAAGAAGGAATACTTCCTTCTCATCTCTCTAATCTTTTTTGGGATCTGCTTCAAGATAGCGACTTCCTTTTGTTGGTAAATTAACGGGCCCTCTCTCTGTGCCTTCAGAATTCCCTCCCTAGTCGACCTTCTAACAAATTTAATATGTATCTCTCTGGGTACTTCATTTATCCTGGCATATGTTGAATTTATTCTATAGACTAGGTCAATGTCCCCCCTGATCTCCTCTTTAGGTTTGTGTAAGTAGTCTGCTAAAATAGTACTCATGAGATCAGGAAGGCATTCACCAGATTCCTCAGAAATATTCTGAAATCTTAAAAAATATGACATTCTCTCAAAATCCATCCTAGACACATGACCAGACAAATCTCCAATTTCCGTATTAATATTTTTAAGATCCCCCTTTGCCCCAGCCAGCCACACCTCCAACTCCTCGGTCTTCTGTGTATTCTCCATCAATTTTTTCTGTGTCTCCAAAAGTTCAAGCTTAGTGCTAGTGTGATCTTTTCTAAATTCTCTGATTTCCAGCACCAAGGAGTTTAACACTGTTTCCATAGCTGTCATTCTCTCTTCCAATCCTGGATTTCCTGGTTGTTTTTTTGAAGCCATGGTGAGCTATTAAAGTCAGTGCCACTAAGATGGCATTTTTTGGGTGCGGCCGCTGGAGCAAGTCAGGAGAAGAAAGTTCAAATCAAAATTGCAACAAGTTGTAGAGCCCAGAAGAGAAGCAATTTTCACAGTCAGTTGTTAAAACATAGAAGGCACTCCAGGGAAGGAATCAATTAATCCCAAAAAAAATTTCCATTAGTAGAGAGAGATAGTCCCAATCACAAAGAGATGTTGGTAATTTTCCATAAGAAATAGTCATTCAGGAACAAAGGGAAGCCATCTTCCACCGCCCAGTCTGGCAGCCAGCAGGAGAAAGTGGCAAAGGAAATTGTTTCAATAAAGCTGGACTTAGATACATTGTATTGAAACAAGCCGCAAAGCACTTTCACTTATTCCACAAAAGTCCGGATGAGAAATATCCGCTTCCTCACAACGAGGAGCCATTTTTGAACGCTGCTTTTGTAAATCCGAGGGGGGGGGGTTAACAAACACCCCCCTCCACGTTTCTCTCAATCCAAGCCGCCAGCAGAAAAAGATTTAAAGTCACTTAGTCTTCACCTCGCAGCTCAAGCCCCGGCAAAGCCATCCGACCCGAGCGCTCCGTTCTCTCCAAATTCATTGTTCGTTACCGTCCTCCGTTGGCGAAGGGAACCAAGCCCCCCGCAGCATGTCTTCTTCCACCTAGACCAAAGACAAGGACCGTTCCCCAGCCGCCGCCAGGCTGAACCAGTCCAGGCAAGCCAGTCCTACGGAGGGTCCCCCCCAAAGAAAAAAGGGGAGGCACCCCGCCCCGTTAGGGGCAGAAAAAAGAACAAAACGGCGGACGAGTCCCAGGACTGGTCCGTCACCGCCAGAAGCCGGAACTGGAAGTCGCAGTTAGAATTTTTTTCAGGACTTTACTGTACCAGCTTCATGTGTTCTTCCAGGGTTTCAGAGACGATCAAGATGTCATCGAGATAAACGAGTACTCCACGGTATAGGTGTTCATGTAGCACCTCATTTATGTGCTGCATGAAGACTGCGAGTGCTCCCTGTAGCCCAAAACGCATGACTTTATGTAGAAAGCTGCCAAGGGGTATGTTAAAAGCGGTCTTCCACTCATCTCCCTCTCTGATTCATATATGATAATACACCTCTCTCAAGTCCAGCTTGGTGAACATCTTGCCCTGGTTCAACATAACTTTCATGAGGGGGAGGGGATAGGTGTTTTTTTCGCATACCACATTTAGGGCTCACAGAGACGACCACCATCTTTCTTTTCTCTGAATAGCACTGGGGCTGCTACTTTCAACTTCACTGGTTCAATAAAGCCCTGTTTCAAATTGGTGTTGATGTACTTCCTCAATTCAACCATCTCTTTGGGAGTCATGGAGTACATTTTCAGCTTTGGTAGGATAGGCCCAGGTTTGATAGGCAATGTGGGTCGGTGAGGGGAAGATAGTTGACATCTTCCTCACTGAACATCTCCGCCAAGTCCCAGTAGTCTTTTGGTACTTGTTGGATCCCTGGGGGTTTGGAGTCTGCTGCAGGTGCTGCAGGTTCCAGATGGTTTGGGCTGTTGGGTTCCATCGTCCCTGGGTGGCCCTTTGGCTCCACCAGTGGTAATGAGCCAAGTCCGATAATCAATTTCCTAATGCTGTCCTCCCACTTTATTGTAGGAGCCCACTTGTCCAGCCATGCAAGCCTCAAGATAATTGATTCCTGCATTCTTGGAGCTATGATGAATCTGAGGAATTCATAGTGGTGGCCTATCATTACCTTTACTAACTCGGTAATTTTAATGGCTGGGCCCCTCCAATTAGTGTTCCATCTACTTGCTCAAACCGAATAGGATGGGCTAGGGGTCTTGTGCGTATGCCTAGCTGCTCCTCAATTGACATGCTGATTAAGCTGTTGTCAATCAAGTTGACAAAGGGGTGCTGATGTGGCTGATGTTGGCTTTACTCCAGCAGCAAGGGGTTGGTTTGACTTGGTAGTCGCTGTGTGCAAGGAGCCAAGATCTCCACTCCATTGTGTAGCCAATTCTCTGCTGGAAGGAGAATGTGGGCTGGGCCAGGGTCCACTTAGGTGGTCCTGAGGGAAGGAGGGGGTTGACTCCACTCACATTTAGCTGTCCAAATTGCTCTGGGAGGCCCATCAGAGAATGACTATGTGAGGGTGGCTGAGATCTCCATTCATCAGATCTTCTGGCCATCATCCAGTCGGGTGTCAGAGTTTCCCTGGCACCCTTCTCTCTTTCTAGCAGGCATTCCTTAGAGGTCATCAATCCTGAGGCTTTGTCTTGCAGGGCTAGTTCTGTCTGTGAGGGAGGTCTAGTGGTCAGTTCTTTTCACCAGGCCCCCAGCTGAAACTCCCTTTCTTTAGCTTCCGCAACCTCAACTACCTCTTCAGAAGGTGCATAGATGGTCCTGACAAATACTGGCAATCCATCATCTTTGGCCTTCTTTGCTGCTTTCTTTTCTTCCTCCATCTTCACTGAAATTTTGTACTGCCAAGAGTTGGGTCAGACCTGGGATTCAGTACTCCTAACAGCTTCCCACGATTGGGATAGCTGATGAAGTGTTTTAAAGGAGATTCGGGTTAATGTCAGCATTCCAAACATCATCCAAAGTTAAATCAGAGTCCAAGGCAAAGTAATCCTCAAAGTTCCAACAATACAATAATACAATAACAGAGTTGGAAGGGACCTTGTAGGTCTTCTAGTCCAACCCCCTGCGTGGGCAGGAACCTTATACCATTTCAGACAAATGGCTATCCAACATCTCCTTAAAGACTTCCAGGGTTGGGGCATTCACAACTTCTGGAAGCAAGCTGTTCCAGAGGTTAATTGTTCTAATTTAATTTAATTTTAATTTAATTTATTTCAATTTATATTACGCGCCTTCTCCACCGAAGTGGACCCAGGGCGGTGCACAGGAATTTAAAACAAACAATAATACAATAAATACAATAAATAGATAAAAAGAATTAAATCACAGCCTGTGCTAAAATTCCCCCTAAAAAATCTAACATCATTTACGTGTTTGGCAGAAGCTCTATTACAAAAGTATAAACTATTACGCAAGACCAGCTTGTTGAAAAAAATATGTTTTAAGTGAACGGCAAAAGAGGGGAAGGTCCGTGATAGTGTGAAGTTCGGGGGGTAGGTCGTTCCAGAGGGCCGGCCCTGCCACAGAGAAGGCCCTACCCCTGGGCACCGCTAGCCGGCATTGACCGGCAGTTGGTACCCTCAGTAGGCCCTCTCTGTGGGAGCGTATCGGATGCAGGGAGGTATGTGGCAGGAGACGGTCCCGCAAGTAGCTAGGCCCCGAGCCATGGAGCGATTTGAAGATGGTAACAAGCACCTTGAAGCGCACCCGGAAGGCCACCGGTAGCCAGTGCAGCTCGCAAAAGAGAGGTGTTATGTGGGAGTAATGAGAAGCTCCCAGAATCCCCCACGCGGCCGCATTCTGAACCAACTGGAGCCTCCAGGTGCACCTCAAGGGGAGCCCCATGTAGAGAGCGTTACAATAGTCTAAACGAGACGTCACAAGTGCTTGAGTGACAGTGCGGAGGGCGTCTCGGTCCAGAAAAGGACGCAACTGGCGTACCAGACGAACCTGGTAGAATTCCCCCCCTGGTCACGGCCGTCACATGGTCATCCAGGGACAGCCGCGAATCCAGGAGGACGCCCAAGTTACGAGCCCTTTCCAAGGGAGCCAATGACTCACCCCCGATAACCAGTGATGGAATGAGCTGGCTATGCCGAGACGCCGGAAACCACAGCCACTCGGTCTTGGATGGGTTGAGCCGAAGTTTGTTACTTCCCATCCAGAGCCACACGGCTTTCAAACACCGGGACATTACTTCGACGGCATCATTGGGGTGGTTGGGGGTAGATATGTACAGCTGAGTATCATCAGCATACAGATGGTACTCTACCCCACAACCACGGATGATCTCACCCAGCGGCTTCATGTAGATGTTAAACAGGAGGGTTGAGAGGACCGACTCCTGAGGCACCCCATAAATGAGTGGTCTTGAGGTCGACCTCTGCCCTCCTGTCAATACAAATTGCGACTGACCGGAGAAGTAGGAGGAGAACCACTGCAAAACAGTGCCCAGTTGCTCCCCCTATGTCCTCCTCCTCCTCCTCCTCCTCCTCCTCCTCCCCATTAGCCTTTGGTGGCAGGATGCCAGCAAAGCACCAAGCCGAAGATGGTAGACCTGAGAACACCCATGATAGTGTCGTTCTTTCTTCCTTTCATATTCCCCCGAAAGCATTCAAGATGGTTTTCATCTCTGTTCTGCTATATTTCTGTAGAGAGAGAGAGTTATTTCCACTTTCTCTTTTATCCAACAATGGAAATCCCTCTCGCTGTATGTTCCCTTCATGGGTCTCATCCCTCCAGGTTCCTGCAAGGGCAACGATTTCACCTCTGTCCTCCTGTACTCGGAGGTCAAGTTCACCCTGTTTGTTCCTCGTGCTTTGCTGCATAGGCCCTTGGAGCCCTTTTTAAAGGACCCTCCCTTAGCCTGTTGTGTGTCTCACTTCCCCTTCTTCCTTATCATTTGTTCGATTCGCACACACAATATCAAAAGTCTTTCTTAACGGCAGCCTCCATATTCTTTCGCTCGATTTATTGAGAACAAGGAAGGATCCTTTGTTCCCTCCGACATTGATTTAAGCAACAGAAAGGAGGAAGTCTCACACTCACAATCAGACACCCTGGCAATGTTCCCTGGTGCTGGATGGGAGGGGGCAGAACAGAGTTTATCCACAGACACACACACACACACCCTTGTATGAGGGGCAGGTGACTGATGGACTTTGGAGCAAGGGAAAGAAATTAGAGGAAGCAGGTAGCACAACCGTCACGCGAGGGAAAGATGGGCGAAGATTAGGAGAAAGCAAGGAAAGGCTGGACAATTACCTGGGCCCAGGGACACCTCCCTCTCCCTGCTGGCCACGTGCCAATCGTTTCCAGAGATATCACAAGGTTAGTCTTTGAGAGGCAACGAAAAGTGAAACAGAGGAACAGATAAGCTGCACCCAGGCTGAACCCGGAGAAGGGACAGGTGCGCCTGCATTTTATGGTCCTGTTTATACCTGTTCCAGGATCTGCTCACCTGAAGGCTCACTGTTAAAAGCCTTCCGGGGGTTCTGGACCTTTCCTGTGGGGCTGCTTGGGACCCCCATTCACTCTCTTCTTGGGCTTCGGATTTCTTGCTACCTATTAAGTTATTCCCCCTCCTTTATAGAATGTGACTTAGGGCAGAATGTGGGGGTGGACGGATAAAAGCACCAGAAGGGCCTAAAGTTGTTGGATGGAGAGACAGCAGCAGCCAGGCCGGCTTGGCAGGAGATTTTCTGCCAGCTGCAGAAGGACACAACGCACACATGTGCACACAACCCCCACCCCCCTGCGACCAGAACCACCACCACCCACTTTTGGCATGGTTTTTTTGCCCTCCCCAGGCTCCAGAGGCTTTCTTGGAGGCTTCGGAGGGCAAAAAAACATCCTGCAGGCCTGCAGTTAAATTCCTTTTTAGAATCTTTGGGCTGCCATACTTTCTCTCTCTTTCTTTCCTCTGCTTTTTCATTAGTGGGCAATTGGGGAGGGGGAATAGTGAGTAGGTGGCATTTACCCCTGACAAGAATCGTAAGAATGTCTAAGAATGTCTGGTCACGGCCGTCACATGGTCATCCAGGGACAGCCGCGAATCCAGGAGGACGCCCAAGTTACGAGCCCTTTCCATGGGGCCAATGACTCACCCCCGATAACCAGCGATGGAATGAGCTGGCTATGCCGAGACGCCGGAAACCACAGCCACTCGGTCTTGGATGGGTTGAGCCGAAGTTTGTTACTTCCCATCCAGAGCCACACGGCTTTCAAACACCGGGACATTACTTCGACGGCATCGTTGGGGTGGTTGGGGGTAGATATGTACAGCTGAGTATCATCAGCGTACAGATGGTACTCTACCCCACAACCACGGATGATCTCACCCAGCGGCTTCATGTAGATGTTAAACAGGAGGGTTGAGAGGACCGACCCCTGAGGCACCCCATAAATGAGTGGTCTTGAGGTCGACCTCTGCCCTCCTGTCAGTTCAACTTGCGACCGACCGGAGAAGTAGGAGGAGAACCACTGCAAAACAGTGCCCCCCAATCCCAACCTCTCCAGTCGGTGCAATAGGATACCATAGTCGATGGTATCGAAAGCCGCTGAGAGATCTAATAGGACCAGGATAGAGGAAAAACCCCTATCTCTGGCCCTCCAGAGATCATCCACCAACGCGAACAATGCCGTCTCGGTGCTGTGACTGGGTCGGAAGTCGGACTGGCGCGGGTCTAGATAAGCAGTTTCCTCCAGCTGCCGAGAGAACTGCTGTGCCACCACACTCGCTACAACCTTCTCCAAAAGTGAAGGTTGGAGACCGGACGATAGTTAGTTAGCAATGCTGGGTCCAGGGAGGGCTTCTTGAGGAGGGGTCTCACCATCGCCTCTTTAAGGGAGGCCGGCAAGAACCCCTCACTAAGAGAAGCGTTCACAATTCCCTGGAGTCAGCCTCGTGTCACCTCCCAGGAGGCCAGTACCAACCAGAAGGGACACGGGTCCAATAAACGTGGTGGCATTCAGTCGCCTTGGCAACCTGTCCATGTCTTCGGAAGTAACAAAATCGAACTCATCCCATAAAACGGTCTCAAGACCTGCCTCGGACGGTCCGTCCAGATCTATCGAGATGGAGGCCAAGTCGTCCCGAATCCGAGTGATTTTGTCCTGCAGATAACTTCCAAACTCCTCTGCTCTACCCTGCAAGGGAGCTTCCCACGGTCCCTGATGGAGAAGGGAGCGGGTGACTCTGAACAGGGCGGCAGGGCGGTTATCTGCGGATGCAATAAGGGTGGCAAGATGACTACGTTTTGCCACTCTTATTGCCACTAGGTAGATCTTTGTGTAGGACCTCACTAGTGTTCGGTCGGATTCGGAACGAGTGGATCTCCACCTGCTCTCTAGGCATCTCTTGCGGCACTTCATCACCCTTAGATCCTCAGAAAACCAAGGGGCCAGGGTGGATCGGCGCCGCGTGAGAGACCGCAAGGGCACGACCCGGTCCAAGGCCCCCGTGGCCGCACTATTCCATGCGGCCACTAAGTCCTCGGTCGAGTCGTGGGTGAGAGTTACAGGTATAGGCCCAAGCTCCGTCTGGAACCTCTCCAGGTCCATCAGGCATCTGGGCGGAACCATCTTGGAATCTCAGGTTCTGCCTCCCCACGATGGGGTGTAGCGGTCGGAAAGTCCAACCGAAGGAGAGAGTGATCTGACCATGGGGCGGTGGGAGACGGATGGGGTTGGAGGACTGTGGCTGCTGGTTACAGGCGGTCACGCGCTCCGACCCCCCGTACTCCCATCGCAGACTAGGTGGGCAAGGACCACAGAGCTGGGGCCCTAGGCTGATGTTATGCAACGCCAGGTCCGTGGTGAACAAAGCCCCCCTCATTTTTCTGCTTGGCCGGCCTAGGTTAGTCTCTACCTCAGGGGTTAGGGAATGTTAATTTTAAAATGGGGATTTTAGTGCAGGGACCGTTGATTTAATTTGTTTTTATTGTATTTATTTATGTATATATTTTATGTTGTTTTAATTTTCCCTGTGCACCGCTCCGAGTCCCCCAGGGGAGAGGACGTGGTATAGAAATAAAAATCTATCTATCTATCTATCTATTCGTGACCTTGTGTCAGAGGGGGACCCGGACCTGGTGGGTATAACGGAAACCTGGTTGGGCCTCGAGGGGGTTTACCCCTCGTAGAAATGTGCCCACCAGGCTACCGAGCCTTCCATCAGCCTAGGGCCCTGGGGAGGGGTGGGGGGGGTGGCGATTATGATTAGGGAAGGTCTTCAGCCGAAGGAGACCACGATCCCCCAGATGATCGGGTGTGAGTCCCCCCTTGTGAAGTGGGGCCTAGGGAGGCAGATGGGCATGTTAGTTGTATACCTGGCTCCTCGCTATGCAATACAATACAATACAATACAATAGCAGAGTTGGAAGGGACCTTGTAGGTCTTCTAGTCCAACCCCCTGTGTGGGCAGGAACCTTATACCATTTCAGACAAATGGCTATCTAACATCTTTTTAAAGACTTCCAGGGTTGGGGCATTCACAACTTCTGGAGGCAAGCTGTTCCAGAGGTTAATTGTTCTTACTGTCAGGAAATTTCTCCTTAGTTCTAAGTTGCTTCTCTCCTTGATTAGTTTCCACCCGTTGCTTCTTGTCCTGCCCCCAGGTTCCTTGGAGAATAGTTTGATTCCCTCTTCTTTGTGGCACCCTCTGAGATATCGGAACACTGCTATCATGTCTCCCCTGGTCCTTCTCTTCATCAAGCTAGACAAACCCAGCTCCTGCAGCCGTTCTTCATATGTCTTAGTCTCCAGTCCCCTAATCATCTTGGTTGGTCTTCTCTGCACTCTTTCCAGAGTCTCCACGTCTTTTCTACATCGTGGCGACCAAAACTGTATGCAGTATTCCAAGTGTGGCCTTACCAAGGCACCATACAGTGGCATTAACACTTCACGTGATCTAGATTCTATCCCTCTGTTTATGCAGCCTAGAACTGTGTTGGCTTTTTTGGCAGCTGCTGCACACTGCTGGCTCATATTTAAATGGTTGTCCACTAGGATTCCAAGATCCCTCTCACAGTTGCTACTATTGAGCAAGGTACCACCTATACTGTACCTGTGTATTTTGTTTTTCTTGCCTAAATGTAGAACCTTACTTTTTTCACAATTGAATTTCATTTTATTAGATAGTGCCCAATGTTCAAGTTTGTCTAGATCCTTCTGTATCTTAAGCCTATCTTCTGGAGTGTTGGCTATTCCTGCCAACTTGGTGTCATCTGCAAATTTGATGAGTTCCCCATTTATCCCCTCATCCAAATCGTTGATGAAGATGTTAAAGAGTACTGGGCCTAAAACAGAGCCTTGGGGGACTCCACTGCATACTTCCTTCCATGTAGATGCAGTTCCATTGAGGACTACACGTTGAGTGCGGTTGGTCAGCCAGTTGCGAATCCATTTGGTGGTGGTGCTGTCTAACCCACAATTTTCTACTTTATCTAATAGTAGGTTATGGTCTACTTTATCAAATGCCTTACTGAAGTCCAGGTAAATTATATCAACAGCATTCCTCTGGTCCACTAATTTTGTCACTTTGTCAAAGAATGCAATTAGATTCGTCTGGCATGATCTGTTTTTGACAAACCCATGTTGGCTTTTGGCTATTACTTTGTTTGCTTCTAGGTGTTCACTTATTTGTTGTTTAATTATCTTTTCCAGAATCTTTCCTGGTATTGAGGTCTGGCTGATGGGTCTATAGTTTCCTGGATCTGTTTTTTTCCCTTTTTTGAAGATGGGAACCACATCAGCTCTTTTCCAGTCTTCTGGCAGTTCCCCGGTGCTCCAGGATCTCTGAAAGATATAGTTCAGTGGTTCTGAGATCTCGTCTGCCAGTTCCTTCAGAACCCTGGGGTGTAATCCATCCGGTCCTGGTGATTTGAACTCGTCCAGGGCAGACAAGTGCTCACTTACCATTTTCTTCCCTATTTCAACTTGTGTTCCTAATCTGATTTTTGTGGTGCTGTTTTTGATTGGTTGGACTGTTTTATCCCTTTGTGTAAAGATAGATGCAAAAAAAGAGTTAAATAGTTCTGCTTTCTCCCTGTTGCTTATCATCTTCTTGCCATTTTCTCTCAGCAGTGGACCAATTGTTTCCTTAACTTTTTTCTTATTTTTAACATGTTGGAAGAAGCTTTTTTTGTTATTTTTTACTTTTTTGGCAAGCCTTTCTTCATTGCGAGCCTTAGCTTTCCTGACCATTTTTACAGGCTCGGGCTATTTGCTGATATTTTGCCTTAGTTATGTCCCCCTTTTTCCACTTTTTATATTTATCCTTTTTGTCTTTCAATTTGTCAGAGAGTTCTTTATGCAGCCATGCTGGTTTCTTTTGGGAACTGTTATTTTTCTTCTTCATTGGTATTGCGCTGGACTGGGCTTTTATAATCTCATTTTTCAAAATTTCCCAAGCTTCTTGAGTTGTTTTCCCCTTGAGGATTCTCATCCATGGAATCCTTCCCAAGCTCTCTCTGAGTTTATTGATATTAGCTCTCTTAAAGTCTAAGACTCTAGTTTGACTTTGTTCAACTACTTTTGTTTGCATAATGTTGAATTCCAGTATTTCATGATCGCTTGCCCCCAAAGTTCCTGTAGCTTCTACACCTTCTATCATTTCCTCTCTGTTAGTGAGAATTAAGTCCAATATTGCTGATCCCCTTGTTCCCTTCTCTACCTTTTGGGAAACAAAGTTGTCTGCTAGGTTTGTTAGGAACCTGTTGGATCTTCCACTTGGTGCAGAGTTTGTTTCCCAATTGATGTCAGGGTAGTTAAAATCTCCCATTACTATTGTAGTGTGCTTCCTACATACCTTAGTTAGCTGGTTAGCAAAAAGTACATCCACTTCCTCTGCTTGGGTGGGTGGCCTGTAGTATAGACCTATGACAATATTATTCCCCCCCCCAACCTTTAATATTGACCCAAATACATTCAAGATAGTTCTCATCATTTTTGTGCTCTATTTCTGTAGAGATGTAATTATTTCTTATATATAGTGCAACTCCACCTCCTCTTTTATTTGGTCTATTTCTTTTAAATAATTTAAATCCTTCTAGCTGTATGTTCCATTTGTGGGTTTCATCCCACCAAGTTTCTGTAATGGCAACAATATCATATCTGCCCTCGTTTACTTGAATTTCTAATTCACCCTGTTTATTCCTCATACTCTGTGTATTGGTGTATAGACATTTGAGTCCATTTTGATTGACTCTGTGTTTTCTGTCT
Source organism: Rhabdophis nuchalis (assembly GCA_039707465.1). Lineage (NCBI taxonomy): Eukaryota > Metazoa > Chordata > Lepidosauria > Squamata > Natricidae > Rhabdophis > Rhabdophis nuchalis. Next base: position 1,130,070 of record CM077647.1, on the reverse strand, counting down.
ACGAAACCTGTGTTATGCCTGACTATGGTTCTCTTTGCCCCTATTTCTTTGCCACTTGTATGGTTCATGCACATGGTATGGCACTCACTGTTAATTGTTTAGTTTTGCTTGACAGCAGTGTTGATAATATTACCCGCACAAATATCTATGTTACATGCACTGATAACCCTATGAATTTTAGTTTGCTGGGGACAGAAATATTCTTTATCTATTGATTCTCTGTCCCCACTATTCAGTTTAAATGTTTAGCAGGAAATCTGTGAATTTAGCGCCAAGTAACTCAGTCCCTTTCTTGGATGGGTGCAAACCATCTCTTTTGTACAGTTTATCATTTGGATGGGTGCAAACCATCTCTTTTGTACAGTTTATCATTGGACCAGCTGCAGGCATCATGACTAATAAGACCAAAGCCTTCCTTTTTACACCACTCCTTTAGCCACACATTAAACTCTGCTATGCGCTGGCCCTTTCCTTTTTGTTCCTTGTATACTGGTATAACTCTGAGAAGATAAGTCTACAACCTGTACTACTAAGTTCGTACCCCAAACTCTGGAAATCATTCTGCACAGAAGCTACATCTTTTTGGGACAGATCATTTGTGCCAAGATGTATAATAGCATCAACTTCACAGTCCTTACTTGCATTCTTGACTATCTTTAGAATACGCCTCTTGTCTCTGCTGGCTGTAGCACCCGGCAAACATCTGACATCTTTCAAAACCTCCATATCCTTACCTAAGTTTACATCCCTACATGCAACAACAGCCCTGCCCGAGCCCCTAGAGGTGATAGCCGAGGCGGTGGTTGAGACCCCCAGACTTTTGGTCATGGGGGACTTCAACCTGCCATCGGTAGGCGAAACCTCTGGTGCAGCTCGGGAGTTCATGGCTTCCTGACAGCAATGGACCTGACCCAGGTAGTTTTAGGCCCTACTCATGAGGGTGGACACACCCTGGACTTTATCTTCATCTCGGGACAGTGGAGTCGTGATCTGGGAATAGGGGATTTAGCCATCACACCCCTGTCATGGACAGATCACGCTCTCCTCCGGCTGGACTTTCCAATCGCCGCACCTCACCTTGGGGAGGCGGAGCCGAATATTCCTATATGGTTCCGCCCCAAGCTCCTGATGAACCCGGTAAGGTTCCAGAGGGAGCTTGGGCCAATACCTGTGGACTTGCCCTGTGACTCGACTGAGGACCTGGTGGCCGCATGGTTAAGTGCGGTCACGGGGGCCTTGGACCAAGTCGCGCCCTTGCGGCCTCTCTTGCGGCGACGGCATACTGGCATCCTGGGAGACAACACGAGGCTGGCTCCAGGGCATTGTCAATGCATCTTTGAGTGAGGGGTCCTTGCCTGCCGTCTTGAAAGAGGCGGTAGTTAGGCCCCTCCTCAAGAAGCCGTCCCTGGATCCAGCATTATTAGACAACTTTCGTCCAGTCTCCAACCTTCACTTTTTAGCGAAGGTTGTTGAGAGTGTGGTGGCCCAACAGTTTCCGCGACAGCTGGAGGAAATTGATTATCTAGACCCGCGCCAGTCCGGCTTCCGACCCAGTCACAGCACCGAGACGGCATTGGTCGCGTTGGTAGATGATCTCTGGAGGGCGCGAGATAGGGGATGTTCCTCTATCCTAGTCCTATTAGACCTCTCAGCGGCTTTTGATACCATCGACCATGGTATCTTATTGCACCGACTGGGGGGGGTTGGGGCTGGGAGGCACCGTTTTGCGGTGGTTCTCGTCCTACCTCTCTGGTCGGTTGCAATATGTGTTGGCAGGGGGGCAGAGGTCGGCCTCGAGGCCCCTCATATGTGGGGTTCCTCAGGGGTCGGTCCTCTCGCCCCTCCTATTCAACACATATATGAAGCCGCTGGGTGAGATCATCCGTGGTTTTGGGGTGGGATACCATCTGTACGCTGATGATACTCAGCTGTACATTTCCACCCCAGACCACCCCAACGATGCCGTTGAGGGGATGTCCCAGTGTTTGGAAGCCGTACGGATCTGGATGGGTATTTATTTATTTATTTATTTATTTATTTATTTATTTATTTATTTATTTATTTATTTATTTATTTATTTATTTATTTATTTATTTATTTATTTATTTATTTATTTATTTATTTATTTATTTATTTATTTATTTAATTTATACCCCGCCCTTCTCCAAACGGACCCAGGGCGGCGCACAGGAACATTAAAAACATACAAACATATAAAAACTTTTTCTTTTAAAAAACTTATTCAACTAAAGGCCTGTGCTAAAACCAAATTAAAATCCCCATTTTAAAACTATCTACGAGTCAGTATTGGAGGCTACGCAAGGCCTGCTAGTTGGAATAGGTGTGTCTTCAGACACTTGCGGAAGAGGCGGAGTTCAGAAATGGTACGGAGTTCAGGGGGCAAGTCGTTCCAAAGGGCTGGTCCCGCCACAGAGAAGGCTCTCCCCCTGGGTGTCGCCAGTCGGCACTGTCCGGCCGACGGCACCCTGAGGAGGCCCTCTCTGTGGGAGCGTATCGGTCTAAGGGATGTATGGGGCAGGAGGCGGTCTCGCATATAACTAGGCCCCGAGCCATGGAGCGCTTTAAAGATGGTCGTTAGAACCTTGAAGCGCACCCGAAAGACCACAGGAAGCCAGTGCAGCTCGCGCAGGATTGGTGTTATATGGGAGTGTCTAGGCGCTCCCGTAATCACCCACGCGGCTGCGTTCTGGACTAGCTGTAGCTTTCGAGTGCACCTCAAGGGAAGCCCCATGTAGAGAGCAATACAGTAGTCGAGTCGAGATGTAACGAGTGCTTGAGTGACTGTGCGTAAGGCATCCCGGTCCAGTAAGGGGCGCAATTGGTGCATCAGGCGTACCTGATGAAAGGCCCCCCTGGCCACGGCCGCCACATGGTCCTCCATAGACAGCCGGGAGTCCAGGAGGACACCCAAATTGCGCGCCCTCTCCACGGGGGCCGGTGTTTCACCCCCAATGGCCAGAGTTGGAATAATCTGGCTGAATTGGGGTGCCGGAAGCCACAGCAACTCAGTCTTGGATGGGTTGAGCTTGAGTTTGTTACTACCCATCCAGATCCGTACGGCCTCCAAGCACCTGGACATAACCTCGATGGCATCGTTGGGGTGGTCTGGGGTGGATATGTACAACTGAGTATCATCAGCGTACAGATGATATCCCACCTCAAAACCACGGATGATTTCACCCAGCGGCTTCATATATGTGTTGAACAGTAGGTGCGAGAGGACCGACCCCTGAGGAACCCCACATACGAGGGGCCTCGAGGCCGACCTCTGCCCCCCTGCCAACACATATTGCGACCGACCAGAGAGGCAGGTAGAGAACCACTGCAGAACGGTGCCTCCCAGCCCCAACCCCCCCAGTCGGTGCAATAGGATACCATGGTCAATGGTATCAAAAGCCGCTGAGAGGTCTAATAGGACTAGGATAGAGGAATATCCTCTATCCCGCGCCCTCCAGAGATCATCAACCAACGCGACCAATGCCGTCTCGGTGCTGTGACCGGGTCGGAAGCCAGACTGGCACGGATCTAGATAATCAACTTCCTCCAAGTGTCGCGGAAACTGTTGAGCCACCACACTCTCTACAACCTTCACTAAAAAGTGAAGGTTGGAGACGGGACGATAGTTCTCTAATAATGCTGGATCCAGGGACGGCTTCTTGAGGAGGGGCCTTACTACTGCCTCTTTCAAGATGGCAGGCAAGGACCCCTCACTCAAAGATGCGTTGACAATGCCCTGGAGCCAGCCTCGTGTCGTCTCCCAGGATGCCAGTACAAGCCAGGAGGGACACGGGTCCAATAAACATGTGGTAGCCCTAAGTATCTTTGACGACTTGTCCATATCCTCGGTCCAACTTGTCCATATCCTACACCGATCCTGCGCGAGCTGCCCTGGCTTCCTGTGGTCTTTCGGGTGCGCTTCAAGGTTTTGACGACCATCTTCAAAGCGCTCCATGGCTCGGGACCTAGTTACATGCGAGACCGTCTCCTGCCCCATACATTCCTTAGACCGATACGCTCCCACAGAGAGGGCCTTCTCAGGGTGCCGTCGGCCGGACAATGCCGACTGGCAACACCCAGGGGAAGGGCCTTCTCTGTGGCGGGCCCTGCCCTGTGGAACGACCTACCCCCTGAACTACGTACCATCACCGACCTCCGCCTTTTCCACCAGTGTTTAAAAACACACTTGTTTCTTCAACCCGGCCTAACATAGCCTCCGCTGTGACTAGTATTAGATAGTTTTAAAATGGGGGGTTTTAATTGGTTTTAGCGCAGGTTTTTGTTATTTAATAGGTTTTTAAATTTGTGCATTTTATATTATTTTTGTATGTTATTTTAAATTCCTGTGCGCCGCCCTGGGTCCTTTTGGAGGATTGCAGGATACAAATTGAATAAAATCTAAAATCTAAATCATGACGGGGGTTCGATGACTACTTCCCCTACTCCTAGATCACTCAACCACTGGCCAGAGGTAAAAATCAGGTCTAGTGTGTTTCCCCCTGTATGTGTAGGGCCTTGAATTACTTGGGTCAGGTCCATGGCCGTCATGGAGGCCATGAACTCCTGAGGAACCTCAGATGAATCGCCTACCGATGGCAGGTTGAAGTCCCCCATGACTAAAAGCCGGGGGGTACCAACCGCTACCTCGGCGATCACCTCCAGGAGCTCGGACAGGGCCGCTGACATGTAGCGGGGAGCCAGATACAGAACCAGCAGGCCCAGCTGCCTCCCAAGTCCCCATTTCACACACAGGGATTCACACCCGACTACCTGAGGCACAGTGTCCTCCCTTGGCTGAAGACTTTCTTTGATAATAACCGCCACTACCCCACCCCTACCCTTGGCCCTTGGCCGATGAAGTGCTAGGTAACCTGGTGGGCACATCTCAATGAGGGGAACACCTCCCTCCTGCCCCAACCAGGTTTCCGTGATACCCACCAGGTCCGGGTCCCCCTCTGTAATTAGATCGTATATGAGGGGAGTTTTGTTCACCACGGACCTGGCGTTGCACAGCATCAGCTTAGGGCCCAGGCTCCATAACTCCTCACCACCTAGTTTGCGGGAGGAGCCCAGGGGGTCGGGGTGGGCGACCGCTCTTAAATAGCGGGTACAACCCCCCCCCCCCAACTTGATATGACCCCCGACTCCCGTCATACCTGCCTCTCCCTTGGACCGTTTGAATGAAAAGGCCCTCTGTGGGATCGACCCTCGCTCCCCCTTTACGTCGGACCCTCTACCCTTACCTCTGCCATTATCAGCTGGTTGATCACTCTGCCTAGTTAAGCCAACGCAAATGGACCCACCCACCTCCCTTGAACCCCTTAAAACCCGACCTAAAAACCTGACTAAAAATTTCCGCAGCTTGCGTTTCTTCCACCTCTCTTGGCTGATGTGCCCATCCTCGAGGTGGGCCCTCGTTAGCTCTGAGGGCCAGACCTGTGCGAGAGGAGACTCTCGCAGAGAGAGAAGAGGGGCCCTTGAGTACGTAGAGATGAATAGATAAAAATTAAGGAAGGAGATCGGATTAAAATAGCCCGGAGGGAAAATTCAATACAGTTCTAATTAATTAAGGGAAGGGGTATCCAGCAGGAGGATTAAAAGATGTTTAACATTCAGAGATCGAATAATTCATAATTTCCAGAGTTGAGCAGTCAGTTAATAGGATACCAAGACTGAACAATAAGATAACATTATAGGCAGTTGTAATAAAATTGATAAACAGTAAAATTCATAAGCAGGAAGGTGTGGCAGGGAATAAATAGTTCATTGATGGATGGGGGTAATATAAAAGTCTGTCTCTTAAGATAAGTCCATAGATGAATAAAGTGCAGCTGCCATCATTATACAGAGTGGAGATTGTCTACAGTCGGCCAGGAACAAACTTAGGCCTGAAGCCATTAGGCCGGTATTCAGGCCGCCATTTGGCCAAGATCGAAATTTGGGCCAAATGCAGATAGAAAGCTGGTCTAATCCTGGCTTACCACTCAGTTCCTGCCCCCGCTGTCGCCACGCTGCCATTCCAGTCTGAAAAACACAGCCCTTTCGCTGCCCACATGTTGCATCCCCTGCGGGTAGCACAGGGCGCTTGGATTGGTTTCTTAGTTCTTCCAACGTGGTAATCTTCCACGACATCCGGCCAGCTGGCCTACACCATCCTCGCTGACGCCCAGCGGCGACTAGATCGTCAATGCCTCGAAAAAGCTCAAAAAAGCTCCGGATTTTTTTTTTTATATATTTTTTTTATTTTTTTAAACACTATAACAAAAATAACATATACAGTACAATACAATACACTATTTCACCCAGTGCTATACAATGGAAAGGAAAGTTTGGTTCTTCAGGTATCTTCAAATATCTTTAAGTCCTCCAAAATCCACGTTCTCTGGGTACAGGTGTCGAAGCATCCAAGGTCCCAAGTGCATAGTCCACAAATGGCTTCCAAGTCTTCCAAAAACGTCTTTTTTATAAACACCCTCTCTAAATTTAATATCACATGTCATTTTATCATTTAAAGCTAATTTCCACATTTCACAATACCACTCTTCTATTTTAATATTCGTCTCTATTTTCCAATATCTTGCTATTATAATTCTGCCCATTATAATCATAATTCTAATCAATTCTTTCTCATGTTTTGTTAATTCTAATTCCTTAATTATCAATAATAATATAGTTTCTAATCTCAATGTTATTCTTTTCTTCATTTCAAATATCGTTTCCTCCAATTTCTGCCAAAATTTTTTAACTTTATCACATTTATACCACATGTGTTCGTACGTTCTCAATTCCATATTACACCTCCAACATTTATTACTTATTTTTTTATCCATCAATGATAACCTCAATGGAGTCAGATACCATTTCCAAACAACTTTAAAATTATGCTCTTTAATCCTTATGGATAAAATCCTCATGATTCGACTCTTCCAATTCACATTCCAATCAGAGTCTAATATTTTAATCTTAAATTCTTCCTCCCAGTTCATCTTCATTGCCATTTGTGGTTTCTCATTGAAATTTATAATCTTGTATATCTTACTAACGAGTCCTTTTAACCCAATTTCGTCCTTAATAATTTGAGATACCAGGTTTTCAAATTCAGTTTCGTTTCTACCTATTTTACATATTCCCCATACATTCGTAGTCCATTTTTCTATCTGTATTTTTTCAAACCAATTTAACCCCAATTTTTCCATTATTTCTTTTTTTCTGCTTTCATTTCCTAAGGCTTTTAACCAGTCTATTATACTTTCTATATTTTCCTCTTCAATTACTTTCTCACGGGTTGTATTGGTTTTAATCGGCCAGTTTCCAATTGTCTTTCCCAAAAAGGTTATATCTGGGATTAATATTTTAACAAATTTATGCCAAATTTTACTCAATCCCTTTAACCAATAACTATTGATTATCTTTTTTGATTTTGCTTTGTCTAGAAACCATGCATGACCAAATCTCTTAATATCTTTTAACTCTAAATCTCCCCAGTGCCCATCTCCTCCTTTAAGTATTTTTACCACAGTTCTAATACTATAGGCCCGATAATAATTAAGTAGATTGGGAATTCCCAATCCACCTTCCTTTTGGTTTTGATACCACATTTTCTTCATTAACCTAGGTCTTTTCCCACCATTACAGAATTTATCTAATTTCTTCTTATATCCTTCCATATCTTTCTCTGTCAGATTTAATGGTAGCATCTCAAATAAGAAATTGAACTTTGGTAGCAACATCATCTTACACATTGCGATTCTGCCAAACCAAGACAGCTTTATCTCTTTATATTTATCTATCTTCTTCTCTACTTCATTCAACATCACACCATAATTAATTTTTTTCAATTCCTTAACTTTAAGTGAAAGTGTTATTCCCAAATATTTCAATGTATTTTTAATTCTTATCCCGAATTGTTCTTGCATATTCTCCCACTCCTTGCCACTTTTGTCCATTAATAGTTCAGATTTTGACCAATTTACTTTCAAACCTGTCATTTCCTCAAATTCTTTCAAGTGTTTATTTATCTTCCTCAGATTTTTCTCTATATCTTTCAAAATAATCAAAGTATCATCTGCATACAAATTTATCTTATATCCTTTGTACCCTTTCAATTCTTCATCTTCTTCTATCATTTTAGTCAATATTTCCATAACCAATAAAAATAATATTGGAGACAAGGGACATCCTTGTCTCGTACCTGTTTCCAGGGTAATCTCTCCCGTCATTATTCCATTTACCTTCACTTTTGCACTACTTTTTTGATACAATTTTGAAATAACATGTATGAATTTATTACCAAAGCCTAATGCCTCAGTAATTACTTTAATAGTTTCCCATTGTACAGAATCAAAGGCTTTAAAAATATCTAATGATACTATACCTATTTTATCACCATTATATTCGGCTACATCTATAATATTTAATACTCTTCTAATTATGTCGCTCATATATCTACCTTTAACAAAACCTACTTGATTATAGCTTATATATTTATCTATAAACCTACTTAATCTCTTACTTATAATGGCAGTGAATATTTTTGCATCCTGATTAATTAAAGAAATGGGTCGGTAGGACTCGATCCGCTCCACATCTTTGTCTGGCTTAGGAATTATTGATATTACTGTTCTATTCCATGAGGTCGGAACTTCGCCACCGTATAAAATTCCATTGAATAATTTTTGTAATTTTGGTACTATTATTTCTTTAAAATCCTTATAAAACTCAGCGGGAAGTCCATCTTCGCCTGGAGCCTTTCCTAGTTTTATCTCTTGTATTATTTCCTTAATCTCGTCCTGTGTTATATCCCCTTCCATCAAATCCTTATAGGTTTGGTCTATTTTCACTACATACTTTTTAAGATGATTTTCCAATTTTTCCAAATCAATTGATTTTTTTGAATATAATTTTTGAAAGAAAGTCTTAACTACTTCACATTTCTCCGCTATCTTATAACACCTTGTACCATTTTCATCTATCAAAGAGCCAATTTCCCTCTTCTCACTTTTATTTTTCGCCATCCTTGCTAATAGCTTAGAATTTTTATTGCTAAATTCAAAAAAATTTCTATTTAAATATCTTATATTTTTTTTGACCAATTCTACATCATCTTTAATCAATTTATTTTTTAGTAAATTTAATTCCTCCCAGCACTTTTTATCCTTCGTAAGTAAGAATTGACTCTCCAATGCCTTAATCTGTCTTATATTCTGTTCCGTTTTATTTCTATATTCTCTGTATTTCCTACTTGATAACTTAATACTTTCCCCTCTAAAAACAGCTTTCATAGCGTCCCAGACAATTTCAAATTTAACCTCTCCGGTATCATTCAATCTCCAGCTTTCTTCCCATTTTTTAAGTATCCATTTTTTATCTCCCTCATTCTTATACAGTTTCTCATCATATCTCCAACTTCTTCCTTTCTTCTCAAAGTTAAAATCTATTTCCATCGTTATCTCTGCATGATCAGAATCCTTAAAAATTCCCACATCTATTTTATCTATATTATTTAACAGATCTTTAGAAACAAAAAAATAGTCAATTCTTGAATATGTATTATATATCTTAGAGCAAAAAGTGTATACCCTTTCCGTACCGACATCCGGCAAGCCGGCCTACACCGTCCTCGCTGACGCCCAGCGGCGACTAGATCGTCAATGCCTCGAAAAAGCTCAAAAAAGCTCTGGATTTAACTCCTGCTGCAACGCCTCGCCTGCTGCATCCACACACCCACGTCGCCCCAAGAGTTGAAAACTGCCCAGCATATAGCCCGAGGGGGGGGGGCGTGGTGGCTCTGCCGCTCTGCCGCTCGTCTCCACGTCTTCTCCACCCTCGGCTCGCTGTTCGTCCATGCCATCCCGAAGGGTCGTGAGTACTCAACGTGCCGACGAGATGTGCGACTTGTCCAGGCTGGCCACCAGCTAACAAAATTGACCAGCTAACACCCTCCAGGGCTCGAAGACCTTCCTCACCATTCTAGGAGCTCAGAGGTTCATCTCCATTTTCTTCACGCAGGCGCAGAAAAACCTAACTGTCAGGAAATTTCTCCTTAGTTCTAAGTTGCTTCTCTCCTTGATTAGTTTCCACCCATTGCTTCTTGTCCTGCCCCCAGGTGCCTTGGAGAATAGTTTGACTCCCTCTTCTTTGTGGCACCCTCTGAGATATCGGAACACTGCTATCATGTCTCCCCTGGTCCTTCTCTTTATCAAACTAGACATACCCAGCTCCTGCAACCGTTCTTCATATGTTTTAGTCTCCAGTCCCCTAATCATCTTGGTTGCTCTTCTCTGCACTCTTTCCAGAGTCTCCAGGTCTTTTCTACATCGTGGCGACCAAAACTGTATGCAGTATTCCAAGTGTGACCTTACCAAGGCACTATACAGTGGCATTAACCCTTCACGTGATCTAGATTCTATCCCTCTGTTTATGCAGCCTAGAACTGTGTTGGCTTTTTTGGCAGCTGCTGGCAACTTATTAAGAGAGACACATTGGTACATCTGTGGAAACCCGAATCTGAAAGCTTCCTGGGGTTTCCCATCCAGTTGAAAGTTCAAGATCTTGCCCCCACACCCACCAGTCCATCCCATGGTCCAATCTCCCACTGCCACACTGGCAGTTCCACCCATCCGGTTCCGGTCAGGCTCAGAGGTTTAGAGAACAAAAGATTACCTTGGTCCCGAGAAAGGATTTTTTTTATTTTGACAACAACACATTCTACTCCTTACTATGCCCCCCCTCCCAATTCCCCACTAATGAAACAGCATAGTAAAATAATAGAGTGTGTGGCAGGCCCAAGGTCCTGAAAGGAATATGGCTGCAAGGCCTGACATCTGGACTTTAGATTAGCAGCGGTAGAAACTTCACATTTGATGGGAGAATGTGATTTGTTCACTGTAAAGCCACCGTCTGCTAAGTTTCCCTATGAAAAAAATGTGATGTATTATGTTCACTGCATACCTACCGTCTATTAATAAAGTTACCCTAACAAAATATGTGATGAAATAGCAGTCAACTGCATTTGTTCTTGTCCTTTCCATTCTGGTAAAGGCTTGCTGGCTGAGGAATTCTGGGAGTTGAAGTCCACAGCTCTTAAAGTGGCCAATTTGGAGACCTCTGTTCTAAACTGTCAGCAGTGTAAACTCAATATTTGATTGGGCACTTGGTTTGTCCAACACTTCCTCCTTACCTGCTTCTTGAAAAGGGGGCTAATTCAGATGACGACCTGATTCCTGTAAAAGAGTCACAGGAAAGGCTTAAGGAGGGGCTGGGAGAAATGCACTGATGACCCCTCAAAGCCAGGATTGTACCATTTTTGCACAAGGCTCCCCTGCCGTGCCTTGCTCCGGCTGCTTCCCATTGACTAAGGCCCAGTGAAGGAGAAGTTGCTCTGCCATGAATGGGCAGAGACAGGCAGCAAGGGGCATGCCCAAGCAACACTCCTGCACCAAAAAGCCTTCCCTTGCTGTTCTCCAGTGTAAAGATTGGGGCCTTTCCCCTCTGTCCTAGGCCAAAGAGATGCTCCGGGCACAGGTTGCCATCAGCATTACCTATGTGGGCAGCTGAGGTGTCAGTCCTGCAGGCTGGAAAGTCAGGTGGACCATGTGGCACTCTCACTGTGAGAGCAGCTGGGCCTGGGCCGTGGGTGCCGCAGGGTCCGGGCGAGTGGTGAGGGCAAGCAGGTGAGGGTGGTGTCACACTGTCCATGTACTCAGAGCAACTTACAAAAAATTAGGCGGGCAACAGCAGGCAAACAGGGGAGGATCTGGAGCAGGTGAGAAACCAGAGAGCAGCCAGAGAGCAGCTCTAGGTGAGCAGTCAAGGTGAGCGAGGCAGGATAAAGAGTGGCTGGGAGGGGAGGGGTGGGGCGGGGCTGGCCGTCCAGTGGTGTGATCAACCAGTTCGCTGAACTGGGCAAAAAGTTAACAAACAGTTCAGCTGAACCAGTGCAAGCCGTCTGAATCCCACTTCCGCTTGTACCCAAACCCAGCCCAAGCAGAGTCCACCAAGACCTGTCCTGCCCATCGTAGAAACAGCAACGGGGTTCTTCCTTCCAAAATGTGAACAGAAATCTGGGGATCTGATTGGCTGGCCACTTTAGGGAAGCTGGGCAGGTTCTCATACCTGGAGTGATGACCCCCCCCCCACCAACCTGTTGAGGGATATGTGGGGGACTTGAGGAGGCAGCAGAGCTGGAGAAGCCCCTGGCAAAGCGGATGGAATGTTGAGACAGTGGAGGGCGTGGCCTGGAGCCAGGATGGGACCTTGGGACTCCTCCCTTGGTTATTATGTTGCAAATGCCTTATGGACTGAGTGGGCTGCTCTTCCTGGGTTCAGGTGGAATTGCTGGGGGGAGGATCTTCTCTGGGGCAGGAAGGGGAAGCTTGGGTCTGATGAGATTTGGCCAATAGGGGAGGTTGATTGGACCCTGGTCAGGTCCAAAAGACAGGCAGGAAAAAGGTTGCTATCTCCCTTCACTTGGTTACCTCTCTTTTCTCCATTAAAAAGAGTCAAAATCCCAATCCTAGCCTGGGAATCCTCTTTTGGGTTTGAGGATTCTCAGAGTTCTCAGAAGTTCTCTTTCCTTGAATAGAATTTATACAGGTAATCCTGACGTTACAAACGTAAGGGAACCTTGCCAATTATATTCAGAACCCAAGGATTCATTCATTGGATCTTGTTAGACACTTGCCAAACTAGTGAAGTGAATTGGATTTTGTAATCTGAGCTTATTCTCTTAGGGACTCTGTCTGGACTCTCTTGGGGTCCATCACTACCCCCGCATGGGAAATGGGTTAATCCAGATAGTCAATTTTACTCTGGTGGAATTCGCATTTGGATAGGCAGCGGCCCTTGGCCTCTTCAACATCTGTTTCTGGACCATACTCTTGCATTTATGTCCAGACCCCAACTGCTTGGGGTCTCCATTGAATTTTATGCCCAGGGCTGGCATCTTGCATCTTCTCTGCTGCGCTGGTGTTGCTCCTGCATCCGATGCAGGTTAAGCTGCAGGGGCAGGTATGGATGCAGCCTCCGCTGCCATGGACCCTGCTGCTTACTCCAGCAAAGTGAAACGGAGCAACAGACAACAGGTGGAAAGGCCAGCCGGTCCCTGCTGCACCCAGTTTCAGAGAGGATAAGATCCCAGGTGCGCCTGCATTTTATGGCCCTGTTTATACCTGGATCCGGGATGTGCTTAGCTGCTTATGTTGGTTCATCGTTCGCAGCCTTCGGAGAGACTTTAAAGTACTTTACTTTTCTTGTCACTGAATTTCGTTTTATTAGATAGGGCCCAATGAGCTAGTCCAGGGGTCCCAGTACCCAGCCATGGCTCATTTGGAACTGGCCCACACAAAAGCAGCAGACAAGCACGCTTGTACAAGCGGTGAGTGTGCGTGCTCACGGGTGAAGCTCCATTTGCATGGGTGGCAGGTGTGCACACTGCTTGCACAGAATCAGCCCCTCTACACACCCTCAATCGCCACCCCCGACCGTCAGCAAAGCTGGAAATGTTGAGGAACACTGCTCTACCCTGTCGAGATCAGAGGTCTCATTCTTGCGGCCCACGGGCCAATTGCGGCCTGCAGGACGGTATCTTGTGGCCCCCACTGTGATGTGAAAGTATAATATTAGTGTAGCCCTCGGGGGAAGTGGACCTTATGCGGCTCAGCCTCACCCAGACTCTGCCTCCAGCGGCCCCCAGGTAAATTGAGTTTGAGACCCCTGGTCTAGATCCTTCTGCATCTTGAGCCTATCTTCTGGAGTGTTGGCTACTACTGCCAGCTATTTTCCATCTGCAAATTTGAGGAGTTCCCCTTCTCTTCTCTCAACCAAGTCATTGATGAAGCTCCTGAAGATGACTGGGCCTAATGATGGAGCCTTGGGCTACCCCGGGGGGTGAAATCAACTTACCTTTGCTACCGGTTCACAAATGTGAGCGTACACTCACATTTGCACACACTGGAATGTAATCCATTAGGACATGATGATTTGCATTCATCTAGAATGAGCAAATGTCCTCTTGCCATTTTCTGGCTTATTATCAATAGTATTCCTACTCTGCCTTTTACAGTTCTGCTTCTGGTAGGTTGGGGGATTGTTCTCGAGCCAATAAGAGTCTGCCTAAGTGTTTTGAGAATGCTGACATGTTTAGGGTAATTCACTTTCTTTCTTGGGCTGCATGGCCTTGGGTGCCGGTACGAATTTTGATTGAGCTCTTCTCTTCACCAAGCTGTCGTTCCCCCCAACTCCCAATTTCTCAATATGTACACGTGAATTTTTATTGTCCAGTTGCTCCCCCCATGTCCTCCTCCTCCTCCTCCTCCTCCTCCTCCTCCTCCTCCTCCTCCTCCTCCTCCTCCTCCTCCTCCTCCTCCCCATTAGCCTTTGGTGGCAGGATGCCAGCAAAGCACCAAGCCAAAGATGGTAGACCTGAGAACACTCATGATAGTGTCGTTCTTTCTTCCTTTCATATTCCCCCGAAAGCATTCAAGATGGTTTTCATCTCTGTTCTGCTGTATTTCTGTAGAGAGAGAGAGTTATTTCCATTTCTCTTTTATCCAACAATGGAAATCCCTCTCGCTGTATGTTCCCTTCATGGGTCTCATCCCTCCAGGTTCCTGCAAGGGCAACGATTCCACCTCTGTCCTCCTGTACTCGGAGGTCAAGTTCACCCTGTTTGTTCCTCGTGCTTTGCTGCATAGGCCCTTGGAGCCCTTTTTAACGGACCCTCCCTTAGCCTGTTGTGTGTCTCACTTCCCCTTCTTCCTTATCATTTGTTCGATTCGCACACACAATACCAAAAGTCTTTCTTAACGGCAGCCTCCATATTCTTTCCGTTGATTTATTGAGAACAAGGAAGGATCCTTTGTTCCCTCCGACATTGATTTAAGCAACAGAAAGGAGGAAGTCTCACACTCACAATCAGACACCCTGGCAATGTTCCCTGGTGCTGGATGGGAGGGGGCAGAACAGAGTTTATCCACAGACACACACACACACACCCTTGTATGAGGGGCAGGTGACTGATGAACTTTGGAGCAAGGGAAACCAATTACAGGAAGCAGGTAGCACAACCGTTACGCGAGGGAAAGATGGGCGAAGATTAGGAGAAGGCAAGGAAAGGCTGGACAATTACCTGGGCCCAGGGACCCCTTCCTCTCCCTGCTGGCCACATGCCAATCGTTTCCAGAGATATCACAAGGTTAGTCTTTGAGAGGCAACGAAAAGTGAAACAGAGGAACAGATAAGATAACAGCTGCACCCAGGCTGAACCCGGAGAAGGGACAGGTGCGCCTGCATTTTATGGTCCTGTTTATACCTGTTCCAGGATCTGCTCACCTGAAGGCTCACTGTTAAAAGCCTTCCGGGGGTTCTGGACCTTTCCTGTGGGGCTGCTTGGGACCCCCATTCACTCTCTTCTTGGGCTTCGGATTTCTTGCTACCTATTAAGTTATTCCCCTCCTTTATAGAATGTGACTTAGGGCAGAATGTGGGGGTGGACAGATAAAAGCACCAGAAGGGCCTAAAGTTGTTGGATGGAGAGACAGCAACAGCCAGGCCGGCTTGGCAGGAGATTTTCTGCCAGCTGCAGAAGGACACAACGCACACATGTGCACACAACACCCACCCCCCTGCGACCAGAACCACCACCACCCACTTTTGGCATGGTTTTTTCGCCCTCCCCAGGCTCCAGAGGCTTTCTTGGAGGCTGAGGAGGGCAAAAAATCATCCTGCAGGCCTGCAGTTAAATTCCTTTTTAGAATCTTTGGGCTGCCATACTTTCTCTCTCTTTCTTTCCTCTGCTTTTTCATTAGTGGGCAATTGGGGAGGGGGAATAGTGAGTAGGTGGCATTTACCCCTGACAAGAATCGTAAGAATGTCTAAGAATGTCTGGTCACGGCCGTCACATGGTCATCCAGGGACAGCCGCGAATCCAGGAGGACGCCCAAGTTACGAGCCCTTTCCATGGGGCCAATGACTCACCCCCGATAACCAGCGATGGAATGAGCTGGCTATGCCGAGACGCCGGAAACCACAGCCACTCGGTCTTGGATGGGTTGAGCCGAAGTTTGTTACTTCCCATCCAGAGCCACACGGCTTTCAAACACCGGGACATTACTTCGACGGCATCGTTGGGGTGGTTGGGGGTAGATATGTACAGCTGAGTATCATCAGCGTACAGATGGTACTCTACCCCACAACCACGGATGATCTCACCCAGCGGCTTCATGTAGATGTTAAACAGGAGGGTTGAGTGGACCGACCCCTGAGGCACCCCATAAATGAGTGGTCTTGAGGTCGACCTCTGCCCTCCTGTCAGTTCAACTTGCGACCGACCGGAGAAGTAGGAGGAGAACCACTGCAAAACAGTGCCCCCCAATCCCAACCTCTCCAGTCGGTGCAATAGGATACCATAGTCGATGGTATCGAAAGCCGCTGAGAGATCTAATAGGACCAGGATAGAGGAAAAACCCCTATCTCTGGCCCTCCAGAGATCATCCACCAACGCGAAAAATGCCGTCTCGGTGCTGTGACTTCTATTCTATTCTATTCTATTCTATTCTATTCTATTCTATTCTATTCTATTCTATTCTATTCTATTCTATTCTATTTTCCATTCCATTCCACTCCACTCCACTCCATTCCATTCCATTCCATTCCATTCCATTCCATTCCATTCTATTCTATTCTATTCCATTCCATTCTATTTTCCACTCCACTCCATTCCATTCCATTCTATTCATTGTTTGGTGTCTAACTTCCCCTTCTTCCTTATCATTTGTTTGATTAGCGCACACAAGACCAAAAGCCTCCATATCCTTTCGGTTCGTTTGTTGAGACTAAGGAAGGATCCTCTGTTCCCACAGATGTGAGCGTAGTGATAGATAGGAGTAAGTGTCACACTCACAATTAGCCACTCTGGCAATGTTCCCAGGGGATGGTTGGGGGGGGGGAGGGCCGGACTGCAGCCCTGGTCAAAGGGGCCCAGCCGAGATGATACTACCAGAGACTTCTCAGGAAACAACAACTCCATGAAGAACTGCTGGGGACCTTCTGTTCCTGCACCGCAGAGGGTTCTTTCACTTCCTGCGCCTGTGTCTGGCTAGCCAATTGCCCAGTGGCAGAGAGGGCAGCGCTCCAGAGGGTCAAGGTCATTGCCCAGAGACTCATGGGTTGCTCCCCTCCCCTCTTTCGAAGAGCCTTAGAGCTCCAGCTGCCTTAAGAAAGTCCAAAACCTCCTTCAAGATCCGCCTCATCCTGGGCGAGATTTTTCTTTTGGACTATTATCAAAATAGGCTGAAACACAGCTTCCCCCCCAGAGCAGAAGCTATACTGAATTCTATGGTATAGTCTATGCTCAATGCCGGCTGGCGGCTCCCAGGGGAAGAGCCTTCTCTTGGCGGGTCCAGCACTCTGGAACGACCTGCCCCCCGATATCCGTACCATCACGGACCTACGACTCTTCCGTCGGATGTTAAAAACACATTTCTTTCATCTAGCCGGCCTGACATAGACTAAGGGAATAATTTTAAACTTTGATATTTATTGGTTTTAAATTTATTTATCCAAATTTTAGCACAGATGTAATAATTTAATTGTCTTTTATATTTTGTATGTATTGTTGGCTTTTTATCTTTCTGTGCACCGCCCTGAGTCCCTTTTAGGTGAAATAGGGCGGTATATAAATTGAATAAACATAAACATAAACAAACTCAACTATAAAGCCCCCCTCCCCCACTCTGCCAGAATGAACTCTGGCATGCAGTCATAGCAGAGGGAAAGGCGAGATACAGCAGGTAGCAACTCCCCTGCCCAACTCTCAAAGGAGGCCAAGATTGTGAGAAGCCCAGGAAAGGACCTGGGGCCTCCCCTCCCCCGCTGGCCACCCGCCAATCAGCTTCCGAGAACTCAGGAGGTTAATCTCTGAGATGCGACCAAAGGTGAAACCGAGCAACAGATAAACAGGTGGAGAGACCTGCCTCTCCCTGTGGTGCCCAGGATCAGACAGGACAAAGTCCCAGGTGCCCCTGCATTTTATGGCCCTGTTTGTACCTGGGATCCTGGAGATTTCCATTTTTCCCTGCCTTCTGGGGCTCCCAGAGCTCTTCCAGGGATGGAGGGTCTGCCTGGGGCCCAGGGTTCCCCTTTTCTGGGCTCTCGGTTCCTAACTATACAATACAATACAATAGCAGAGTTGGAAGGGACCTTGTAGGTCTTCTAGTCCAACCCCCTGCATGGGCAGGAACCTTATACCATTTCAGACAAATGGCTGTCTAACATCTTTTTAAAGACTTCCAGGGTTGGGGCATTCACAACTGCTGGAGGCAAGCTGTTCCAGAGGTTAATTGTTCTTACTGTTAGGAAATTTCTCCTTAGTTCTAAGTTGCTTCTCTCCTTGGTTAGTTTCCACCCATTGCTCCTTGTCCTGCCCCCAGGTGCCTTGGAGAAAAGTTTGACTCCCTCTTCTTTGTGGCACCCTCTGAGATATCGGAACACTGCTATCATGTCTCCCCTGGTCCTTCTCTTCATCAAACTAGACATACCCAGCTCCTGCAGCCGTTCTTCATATGTCTTAGTCTCCAGTCCCCTAATCATCTTGGTTGCTCTTCTCTGCACTCTTTCCAGAGTCTCTACGTCTTTTCTACATCGTGGCGACCAAAACTGTATGCAGTATTCCAAGTGTGGCCTTACCAAGGCACTATACAGTGGCATTAACACTTCACGCGATCTAGATTCTATCCCTCTGTTGATGCAGCCTAGAACTGTGTTGGCTTTTTTGGCAGCTGCTGCACACTGCTGGCTTATATTTAGATGGTTGTCCACTAGGATTCCTAGATCCCTCTCACAGTTGCTACTATCGAGCAAGGTACCACCTATACTGTACTTGTGCATTTGGTTTTTCTTGCCTATATGTAGGACCTTACTTTTTTCACAATTGAATTTCATTTTATTAGACAGTGCCCAATGTTCAAGTTTGTCTAGATCCTTCTGTATCTTAAGCCTATCTTCTGGAGTGTTGGCTATTCCTGCCAGCTTGGTGTCGTCTGCGAATTTGATGAGTTCCCCATTTATCCCCTCATCCAAATCGTTGATGAAGATGTTAAAGAGTACTGGGCCTAAAACAGAGCCTTGGGGGACTCCACTGCATACTTCCTTCCATGTAGATGCAGTTCCATTGAGGACTACACGTTGAGTGCGGTTGGTCAGCCAGTTGCGAATCCATTTGGTGGTGCTGCTGTCTAACCCACAATTTTCTACTTTATCTAATAGTAGGTTATGGTCTACTTTATCAAATGCCTTACTGAAGTCCAGGTAAATTATATCAATAGCATTCCTCTGGTCCACTGATTTTGTTACTTTGTCAAAGAATGCAATTAGATTCGTCTGGCATGATCTGTTTTTGACAAACCCATGTTGGCTTTTGGCTATTACTTTGTTTGCTTCTAGGTGTTCACTTATTTGTTGTTTAATTATCTTTTCCAGAATCTTTCCTGGTATTGAGGTCAGGCTGATGGGTCTATAGTTTCCTGGATCTGTTTTTTTTCCTTTTTTGAAGATGGGAACCACATCTGCTCTTTTCCAGTCTTCTGGCAGTTCCCCGGTGCTCCAGGATCTCTGAAAGATATAGTTCAGTGGTTCTGAGATCTCGTCTGCCAGTTCCTTCAGAACCCTGGGGTGTAATCCATCCGGTCCTGGTGATTTGAACTCGTCCAGGGCAGACAGGTGCTCACT
Source organism: Rhabdophis nuchalis (assembly GCA_039707465.1). Taxonomy (NCBI): domain Eukaryota; kingdom Metazoa; phylum Chordata; class Lepidosauria; order Squamata; family Natricidae; genus Rhabdophis; species Rhabdophis nuchalis. The sequence goes on along the minus strand of CM077647.1, from coordinate 1,110,327 downwards.
TACCATTTTCTTCCCTATTTCAACTTGTGTTCCTAATCTGATATTTGTGGTGCTGTTTTTGATTGATTGGACTGTTTTATCCCTTTGTGTAAAGACAGATGCAAAAAAAGAGTTAAATAGTTCTGCTTTCTCCCTGTTGCTTATCATCTTCTTGCCATTTTCTCCCAGCAGTGGACCAAGTGTTTCCTTAACTTTTTTCTTATTTTTAACATGTTGGAAGAAGCTTTTTTTGTTATTTTTTACTTTTTTGGCAAGCCTTTCTTCATTGTGAGCCTTAGCTTTCCTCACTTCGTCTTTACAGGCTCGGGCTATTTGCTGATATTTTGCCTTGGTTATGTCCCCCTTTTTCCACTTTTTATATTTATCCTTTTTGTCTTTCAATTTGTCAGAGAGTTCTTTATGCAGCCATGCTGGTTTCTTTTGGGAACTGTTATTTTTCTTCTTCATTGGTATTGCGCTGGTCTGGGCTTTTATAATCTCATTTTTCAAAATTTCCCAAGCTTCTTGAGTTGTTTTCCCCTTGAGGATTCTCATCCATGGAATCCTTCCCAAGCTCTCTCTGAGTTTATTGAAATTAGCTCTCTTGACGTCTAAGACTCTAGTTTGACTTTGTTCAACTACTTTTGTTTGCATAATGTTGAATTCCAGTATTTCATGATCGCTTGCCCCCAAAGTTCCTGTAGCTTCTACACCTTCTATCATTTCCTCTCTGTTAGTGAGAATTAAGTCCAATATTGCTGATCCCCTTGTTCCCTTCTCTACCTTTTGGGAAACAAAGTTGTCTGCTAGGTTTGTTAGGAACCTGTTGGATCTTCCACTTGGTGCAGAGTTTGTTTCCCAATTGATGTCAGGGTAGTTAAAATCTCCCATTACTATTGCAGTGTGCTTCCTACATACCTTAGTTAGCTGGTTAGCAAAAAGTACATCCACTTCCTCTGCTTGGTTGGGTGGCCTGTAGTATAGACCTATGACAATATCATCCCCCCCCCAACCTTTAATAATGACCCAAATACATTCAAGATAGTTCTCATCATTGTTGTGCTCTATTTCTGTAGAGATGTAATTATTTCTTATATATAGTGCAACTCCACCTCCTCTTTTATTTGGTCTATTTCTTTTAAATAATTTAAATCCTTCTAGCTGTATGTTCAATTTGTGGGTTTCATCCCACCAAGTTTCTGTAATGGCAACAATATCGTATCTGCCCTCATTTACTTGAATTTCTAATTCACCCTGTTTATTCCTCATACTCTGTGCATTGGTGTATAGACATTTGAGTCCATTTTGATTGACCCTGTGTTTTCTGTCTACGAAACCTGTGTTATGCCTGACTATGGTTCTCTTTGCCCCTATTTCTTTGCCACTTGTATGGTTCATGTACATGGTATGGCACCCACTGTTAATTGTTTGGTTTTGCTTGACAGCAGTGTTGATAATATTACCTGCACAATTATCTATGTTACACGCACTGATAACCCTATGAATTTTAGTTTGCTGGGGACAGAAATATTCTTTATCTATTGATTCTCTGTCCCCACTATTCAGTTTAAATGTTTAGCCAGGAAATCTGTGAATTTAGTGCCAAGTAACTCAGTCCCTTTCTTGGATGGGTGCAAACCATCTCTTTTGTACAGTTTATCATTGGACCAGCTGCAGGCATCATGACTAATAAGACCAAAGCCTTCCTTTTTACACCACTCCTTTAGCCACACATTAAACTCTGCTATGCGCTGGCCCTTTCCTTTTTGTTCCTTGTATACTGGTATAACCTCTGAGAAGATAAGCCTACAACCTGTACTACTAAGTTCGTACCCCAAACTCTGGAAATCATTCTGCACAGAAGCTACATCTTTATGGGACAGATCATTTGTGCCAAGATGTATAATAGCATCAACTTTACAGTCCTTACTTGCATTCGTGACTATCTTAAGAATACGCCTCTTGTCTCTGCTGGCTGTAGCACCCGGTAAACATCTGACATCTTTCAAAACCTCCATATCCTTACCTAAGTTTACATCTCTTACGATTGAGTCACCAATCAGGAGGTGACTTCTCTTTTTGGGTACCTTGCTCTTGTTGTGTGACTGATGCATGATCCCTGGTTCACACTTTTGCATTTCTGAAGTAGGTTCTTCACTTTGGACCACAATCCGCTGCTTATTTGAGTCGTCATTATTACCTTGACCTGTCAGTTTAGTGTCCCCATTAAGATCAGCAAGGGCGCTATATCTGTTATGCTGGGACACAGCAAAAGTTTTGTGTTTGTGGGTCACAGCTCTCACCCTGCCAGATCCCACAGTTGTCCAGGCTGCTCTTCTTCTGTGGGATCTTTGCGGTAGAGGAGGCTGGTAGTGTGGCATCTCCACAGGGTGGAGTGGCCGAATTGGACACTTAATTTCTGCCTGGAGAGCACAAATTACAGATTCAAGATATGTTATGTGTCTATGTAATCTATTAATTTGTCTGCAAGGGGGACAGTATCCAAATTTGAAAAGAGTACTGCGGAAGACAGGTGCAAAACAGTTATTACATTGAACTAAGCCAGTCATTTTGAAATAAAATACAATCACAGTCTTAAGCGCACAAATCTAGAATGTATTATTTCTTTTACCTTTCTCTTTCCCCCCTCCACACAGCCAGAAACTCCTCCCTTTAGCCTCAAGTAGTTCAAAATGGGGAAGTCTTTACCTTTCTGTCCCCCCCCCTGCACACACCTGTTGGGTCCTGTCTGGAATGTGACTTGGGACAATGTGTCTGTATGAGTGTGTGTGTGTGCATGTGCATGCATGTGTAAGGTGGTGGATGGAGGGCTGTAGCTGACCAGGAGACCTTCTGCTAGTTGTGGAAGGTGACAAGGGAGGTGCCGCCATGCTAAGGACTCCCCCACATCCAATTGTGAGAATACCATGGGATGGGGGGGGGCAAAGGCAGGATGGGGGGATGATGACTCAGCCATGGGGAAAGGCTCCACGTGGGGCCATTTCCTGGGCCCCTAAAGCCCAGGCCTAGGAGCTCTGAGGAGGCTGAGTCTGGGGCAGTTTATTGGTTCTTCTGGCTGAAAGGTTTTGGAAACCTGACCCACTGGGCATGCCCACCAACCTCCTGGTCACAGACTGTCACTGATTTAGGGGAGAATCTTTGTAGTTCAGGTAGAACGGGGGGGGAGGCTCCTCTGTGTTCTCTGAGCTCCATGGTTTTCTCCCGGATGTCTCGTGAGCCGACTAGGAAACATCATCCGTGTTGGAAGGGAGGGGAATATGTGGAGAGGAGGAGGAGGAGGACTTGGGGTGCTCACTGCTCTCTGAACTGAGTGGTGGTACCCGACTCAAGAGCGGTCACTGCTGTTGGAGTCCTGGTGGACCATCACTTCCTAAAGGGCCCTTGCTGTCCTAGATGGCATCGGCAGAGGAACATCCTCAAGATCACATGAAATGTTAGTACCGTTTTATAAGGCTTTGGGAAGAGGCAGCATAGAGTGGAATATTGCATCCAGTTTTGGTCAAATGGGTAGTGGAGCTACACGATGAGTCAGCTCCTGAATTAGAAGGTGCAGATGGGTTGCTTCAGCTGATGCCAATCCAATTTAGCAATGTGGCCCAACAAGTGGAAGCAGAAGAACAAATCCAAGGATTGCAACAGGTTGACCGTCCCATGAAGAAATTAGTTTGGGAGTTTAGAAGGACAGCTGGAAAATTAAGGGACTGGCCAGAATGGCTCCTTGGGCACATGTTCAAAGATGCCCTAGATCAGGGGTCCCCAACCTTTTTTGCACCAGGGACCGGTTTCATTTTAAAGAAAATTCTGCGGACCGGCTGGCCTAGAGGAGGAGGAGGGGAGGGGGAACAGGCGGCGCAAGTGCACGCGGGGGGGGGGAGTCGGCTCACTTGGCCGTCTAGGGCAATGGTGGGCAAACTTATTAGTCGATAGAGCCAAATATCAACAGTACCACTACTGAAATTTCTTTTGAGAGCCAAAAGGTGTGGCCTGTTTTATGGGAGTGGCTCAGTTGTCATGTGACCTGGTGGGCGTGGCCAACTTGGAAAATGTGGTGAAAATCACTTAACAGTCTTGCTTAGCAACCAAAATTTTGGGCTCAATTGTGGTCATAAGTTCCTTCCTTCCTTCCTTCCTTCTTTCCTTCCTTCCTTCCTTCCTTCCATTTCTGGCTGGTCTTTGGTCTTCTAAAGATGGGAAAAATTGATTTATGGGCACTCGTTATATATAAAGGCAGCCCATGACTCTTTGGGATGCTGGTTTGAATCCAGGAAATGACTCAGAGGATGTGATTCCTTTGAAATGACCACTGGGAGAAAAATAGATCTTTAACCTGGTTAACCAAACAGGTAGCTTGAGGTGGAAGGAAATAGGAAAATAGATTTTTTCCTTTCCTTTCTTTTCCTTTCCTTCCTTCCATTGCCTCCCTCCCCCTCCCTCCCTCCCTCCCTTCCCTCCCTCCTACCCTCCATCCCTCTTTCTTTTTCTTTCTTTCTTTCTTTCTTTCCTTCCTTTCCTTCCTTCTTTCACCCCTCCCTTCCTCCTTCCTCCCCCTTCTTTCCTTCCCTCCCTCCCTCCCACCCTCCATTCATCTTTCTTTTTCTTTCTTTCTTTCTTTCTTTCTTTCTTTCTTTCTTTCTTTCTTTCTTTCTTTCCTTCCTTCCTTCCTTCCTTCTTTCACCCCTCCCTTCCTCCTCCATCCCCCTTCTTTCCTTCATCCCCTTCATTCATCTTTCTTTTTCTATTTTTCTTTCTTTCTCTTTCTCTGTTTTTTGTCTCTCTCTCCTCCCTCCACCCATCTCTGTCACTCTGTGTGTGTGTGTGTGTCTTTTTTCCCTCTCTCTCTCTTTCTGTCTCTCTAAGTCTGCCTCTCTGTGTGTCTGTCATTCTCTCCCTCCCTCACCCCAGGGAAGCAGCAGAGGGGTCGGCATGTCGGCTGTGGAGGTTATCCCGCAGTGAGCGAGCGGAGGACCCGAGCTCCGGCTACCTTAAGTGCAGCCGAAGCCATCCGGGCGCCACACACCCACCTCCCTTCCAGCCCCGTGTGCGCTGCTGAAGCTGTCCGGGCGCTGCACGGGGCTGGAAGGGAGGTGGGCATGCGGCACCCGGATGGCTTTGGTGGCACTTAAGGTAGCTGGAGCTCGGGTCCTTTGCCCGCCCGCTGCGGGATAACCTCCCCAGCCGACATGCCGGCCCCTCCAGGAAGCCCCAGAAAGTGCAGTGCACCGCGGTGGCCGTCAGAAGGAGCTGGTGGAGGCACGCACAGCCATCCTCTGCCCAGGGGGCTGCTCCCTCCTCCTTGCCGGCCCTCCGGCTCGGTTCCTATGAAGCCGCGGACCGGCACCGGTCCGCGGACAGGGGGTTGGGGACCCTTGTCCTAGATCCTGATCTGAGAAAGGCATGCAGCATAAGGGGGTGTGCCAGAATGGATCCAGAATTGGTACAATACCGCAGTCATTCTGGATCACAACCCTCAGCCCCATCCAAAGCCCATGGCCAAAAACCCGGGCTAGAAGACCTTTGGGTTGCCGAACACAAATGAAGTAAGCCAAAACACCTCCCCCCAAGTCTGCAGGAGCAATAAAATGTTATTGGTCAAAATGGGCACAGAGCATCGGAATGCTTGACCCTGGCCACAATCCCACAAGTACGCATCCAAGCCGCTAGTGGGACACAAAAAAGGTCCTCCCAAAACCACCTGATAGGAGTCATCCAACAAATGGAGGGATCCAATCCTCAGCCTGAGGAGATGGAGACTCCTCCAGATGGGGAAATCCCTCCCAGTTCAGAGGAGGAAAAAAGCAGTGAAGATGACTGATGGTAAGTGCACCCATCCACCCCTTTGCCATCAAAGCCTAGATGGGGGTAGAGGGGGAAGTTGTGGCAGTTGTGGAGACAGCCTGCATCCAGTGCTTAATCAGCATGTGCACAGTGGAGCAGCTGGGCATACACACAAGACCCTTAGCCCCTCATCGACCCACCGATTACACGATAGAATTCGTGCCTGGGGCAACCCTACCGAAGCCCAAAATGTACTCCATGGTTCCTAAAGAGATGGCGGAATTAAGGAAATACATTGATATAAATTTGAAGTGGGGCTTTATCCAACCAACCAAGTCAGAAGTAGCAGTTTGCCAACACAAATTGCGATCGACCGGAGAGGTAGGAGGAGAACCACCGCAACACGGTGCCCCTCACCCCCAACCCCTCCAGCCGATGCAATAGGATACCATGGTCGATGGTATAAAAAGCCGCTGAGAGATCTAATAGGACCAGGATGGAGGAACAACCCCCATCTCTGGCCCTCCAGAGATCATCCACCAACACAACCAATGCCGTCTTGGTGCTGTGCCCGGGCCGGAAGCCAGACTGGCGCGGGTTCAGATAATCAACTTCCTCCAGGTGATGGGGAAACTGTTGTGCCACCACACTCTCTACAACCTTAGCCAGAAAGTGAAGGTTGGAGACCGGACAGTAATTTACCAATAATGGTGGGTCCAGAGAGGGCTTCTTGAGGAGGGGTCTCACCACCGCCTCTTTAAGGGAGGCCAGCAAGAACCCCTCACTCAAGGAAGCGTTGACCACCTCCTGGAGCCAGCCTCGTGTAACCTCCCAGGATGCCAGTACAAGCCAGGAGGGACACGGGTCCAATAAACATGTGGTAGCTCCGCAGTCGCCCACGTAACCTGTCCACCTTGTGCAGCCAAACATGAATGAACACCCCCCCCCCTTCTTCCCTAGCAAAGGCTCTGCAACATACCGGAGTGGAGATTTTTACTCCTTCCACACAGCGACAAGTGAAATGACCAATTACCCTGCAGCTGAGCCACAGGGAGATCCCCCATCAACATGGGGAATTCAATCCAGCCAGCAGAAAGGGGCTTGGGACACATCTCCCCTTCCCAGGACACCAATGGTTGGCCTGCAGCCTGTGAATCAAGCACCACCCAGATGGGCCAGGGACTGAGGGCCACATTGGTTCCAGTCCCACTAGCAATGCGTCAACAGGCTTTTGCCCAACCTCCACCACTGGGTGCGGCTCAACTTGGGGGCCTACCATCCCAAGCAGCTGGCCAATGCCCCACTCCATTCCAACCACCAGCCCCGCCGGCTCCCATACCCCCCACGGTCCTGGGCAACGTTTGATGGGACCCCAGAGAAGCTGGCTTACTTCCTGAATCGAGTCTGGGCGTACATTGATAAAGTTGGAGTGCAATACCCTTCCGACGGAGAGTTGATTGGATAAATAGCTGAAGGGATGAATGAAGGGGAGGCTGCACGTTGGAAAGTGGAGCTCCATGAGGAGGCAGCTCCTGAGCTAGAAGATGCAAAGGGGTTCATCCAACTGATGCACACCCGATTTAGCGATGTGGCCCAACATGTGGAAGCAGAAGAGCAGATCCAGGGATGGCGACAGGCTGGTTGTCCCGTGAAGAAGTCAGCTTGGGAGTTCAGGAGTATGGCTGGGAGACTAAGATACTGGCCTGAAAGACTCTTAGCCTACACATTCAAAAATGCCTTAGACCCCAAACTGATAGAAGCTTGCAGCATAAGGGGTTTCCTAGACCGAATGCAGAATTAGTATACCACTACAATCATACTGGACCACGAGGTTAACCCTCATCGAAAGCTGGATGCCGAAACCCCTGCTAGGAGACCTTTGGGTCACCGGACACCGACGCAGTGAGCGGAGAAGCCTCCACTCTCCCCTCATCCCTTGGGGGGGGGGATAAAATGCTACTGAGGTGGTCATCTTGGCCACAAAGTATCAGAAGGCCTGGCTCTGGCACCAGTTCCACAAGCTTGCCCATCCCCCGCCAGCATGATGAAGAAACCCCCCCCCGAAAGCCACCAGAGTTGTCTGGTACAACAACCAAAGGAGACGGAGAGTCCTACCATTGGGGAAGCCCCTACAACCTCAGAGGAAGAGGAGGAAAATACCAAAGATGACCCAACGGTGAATGCACCTATCCGCCCCTTTATTATAAAATCCAAACTCCAAGTGCGTGGAGTTGCAGGGGTGGAAGGAAAGTTGGAGCAATCATGGACCCCTAGCACATCCCATTCAGTTTGAGCAGGTGGATGGAACACTAATTGGGGGGGGGGGAGTCAACCACGCAAATTACCGAGCTTGTAAAGTTAATGATATGAATTCCTCAGATCCATCATAGCTCCAAGAATGCAGGAATCGGTTATCTTGGGGATTGCACGGTTGGACAAGTGGGCGCCTATAATAAAATGGGAGGACGGCATTAGGAAATTGATTATTGGATTTGGCCCGTTACATCGCTTGCGATGAGGTCGTCCCTCGGGGAATAATGGCCCATTCGACTCGTAGCGCGGCCACTACCTCCGCCTGGGCTACGCGAGCATTCTTGGAGGAGATCTGCAGGGCGGCAGCCTGGTCCTCCCCATCACCGTTCGTGAGACACTACAAATTGGACAAGTTTGCGGCTGCGGAGGCTAACTTCGGTCGCCGGGTACTGCAGTTGGCTGTTTCACATTCATTGGCGCAGGCCAATGGGCCGCCCAGGGACGATCGAACCCAACAGGCCAGACCGTCCGGAATCTGCAGCACCTGCAGCAGACCCCAAACCCCCAGGGATCCAACGAGTACCCAAAGACTCCTGGGACTTGGCGGAGGTGTTCAGTGAGGAAGATTGCAACTATTGGATCGGGACGCCCTTCGCACAGTCACTCATGCTCTCGTGACATCGTGACTGGACTATTGTAACTCTCTCTACATGGGGCTTCCCTTGAGGTGCACCCGGAGACTTCAGATGGTTCAGAATGCAGCCGCGTGGGCAATCTTGGGTACCTCCAGATTTGCCCACATAACTCCACTTCTGCGCGAGTTGCACTGGCTGCCTGTCGTCTTCCGGGTGCGCTTCAAGGTATTAGTCATCATTTTTAAAGCGCTCCATGGCTCGGGACCTAGCTATCTGCGGGATCGGATCCTGCCTCATACATCCTCACGGCCGATTCGCTCCCACAGAGAGGGACTTCTCCGGGTGCCGTCCACGAGACTCTGTCAGCGGGCGACGCCCAGGGGAAGGGGTCTCTCTGTGGTGGGCCCAGCCCTCTGGAACGACCTTCCCCCCGACATCAGAACAACCACGGACTTCCGCTCCTTCCGTCTGAAATTAAAAACTCATTTTTTCCGTTTGGCCGGCCTTGGGTAGCCTCTCTCTACAGGGTCTAGCTGTTTTAATTGGGTATTTTAGCATGTTAAGGGGATTTTAGCACAGGCCCAGATTTAATTTGTTCTTAATTATATTTGTATATTTATTGTATTGTGGTTTTAGTTTTCCCTGTGCACCGCTCCGAGTCCCTACGGGGAGAGGAGCGGTCTATAAATTAAATTATACTATTCTATTCTATTCTAACTATCTCCCCCCCGTCCCCGGATTGCGCAAACCTAGTTTTCCCTGTGCACCGCTCCGAGTCCCTACGGGGAGAGGAGCGGTCTATAAATTAAATTATACTATTCTATTCTATTCTATTCTAACTATCTCCCCCCCGTCCCCGGATTTGATTCAAACCTACAGCTAACCTACCAAAGCCAAAAATGTACTCCATGACTCCCAAGGAGGTGGTTGAATTAAAGGTTGAAATTAAAACGACTCTTTGCCCAAGAGCTGATGCTGCAACACCCCAACTCAGAGGGACGATTCGTAATCCAAAGGGATGCCAGGGATGTAGCAATGGTGGCAGTGCTACTGCAAAAGAATAAAGAAGGCCACCTCTTGCCTTGCGCTTACGTCTCCAAAAAATCTCACCACTCCTGATAGGAGGCGGGCCATTTGGGAGAAAGAGGCGTTGGCAATTAGGTGGTCCCTGCACTCTGGGAGTTTAGAGTTTAGAGAGTTTATTGGTTTTTTATACCGCCCTACTCCCGAAGGACTCAGGGCGGTGTACAGCCAAAATAAAAGCAAATATATAAATATATAAAAACAAATATATCAAAGTTATATATTTTAAAACCTTTTAAAGACATAATTAAAACATTGGCTGAAATGTGGGAAAAAAACCAAACTAACCCTGATTAAAATAATAACAATTTAAATTTCAAAATTTAAATTTAAAATTTAAAAATCACGCTTTATGCCAGCCCGGCTTGTTGAAAAAGAAAAGTTTTGAGAGCACGGCGGAAGGTGCGTAAGTCAGGGATAGTTCTTAATTCCGGGGGCCATTGGTTCCAGAGAGCAGGGGCTCCCACGGAGAAGGCTCTCCCCCTGGGTGTCGCCAGTCAATATTGTCTAGCTGATAGCACCATGAAGAGACCCTCTCTAGGGGAGCGTACGGGCCGGTGGGAGGCTCTCGGTGGCAGAAAGCAATCTCGTAAGTACCCAGGTCCTAAGCCATGGAGCGCTTTAAAGATGGTAACCAACACCTTGAATCGTACCCGGAAAACCACCGGAAGCCAGTGCAGCTTGTGCAGGAGGAGTGTTACATGGGAGCGTTTCCTGGAAGTGGGGGATATGCCGTTTGAGGTCTGGACTGATCACAAAAACCTCGAAGCTCTCAAAGCCCATTGAAGACTATCCCCCAAATACGTTCGCTGGGCACAATACTTCCAAAGGTTCCAGTTCAAACTGAAACACATCCCTGCAGGGAAGAACCTGTTGATGGATGCGTTGTTGAGAAAACCGCAGTACGACAGTAAGAAGGAAGAAGTTGTTCACCCCATCCTTTCTTCCTCCCACCAAAAGGCAGCCCAAGGCACCACCCGAAGCCAGGAAAAACTGACAACAGCGATTAAATCGTCGCTCCTGGCAGACCCGTGGCTCAACAATAACAAGGACATCCTAACGATGGCTTAGCCTGGAAGGGGTCCAAACTATACGTCCCTGTGGGGTTGAGGCTGGAAGTCCTACAGTGAAGCCATGATGCAAAACTAGGAGGCCACTTTGGATTCCTAAAAATCCTCCACCTCACCAGGCATCAATTTTGGTGGCCAAAGATGCAATCGGAAGTGGAAGGCTTTGTAAAAAGTTGTGCTACTTGTGCAAAAATGAAAACACAGCCGGGGAAGCCCCCTGGACTACTGCAATGAGTGACCAGCCATAGCCGACCATGGGAAGAGATGGCAATGGACTTCAATGTCGAGCTCCCTGACAGCAGTAGGAATAGAGTAATCTGGATTATTGATCTATTTTCCAAGCAGGCACAATTCATCGCTTGCTCAGGTTTGCCGTCCGCAAAGAAATTAGCGAAATTGTTTGTGAAACACATTTATCGCCTGCACGGAGTGCCCAGGAGGATCATTTCTGGTTGGGCCATGAGGGAGGACTTCCCCTCGTTGAAATGTGCCCACCAGGCTACCGCGCTTTTCATCAGCCCCGGATCCAAGGTAGGGGTGGTGGGGTAGCGGTCATTATCAAGGAAGGTCTTGAACCAAGAGAGACCATTGTGCCACAGACTACCGGTTGCGAGTCCCTCTGCGTGAAGTGGGGCCTAGGGAGGCAGTTGGGCTTGCTGGTTATATACATGGCTCCTCGCTATGTAGCAGCAGCCCTGCCCGAGCTCCTGGAGGTGATCGCTACAGTGGCAGTGGAGACCCCCAGACTTATAGTCATGGGGGACTTTAATCTGCCATCGTTGGGCGAATCATCCGAGGTAGCTCGGGAGTTCATGGCTTCCATGACGGCCATGGACCTGACCCAACTAATTCAAGGCCCCACCCACGAGGGTGGACACACACCGGACCTCATTTTTGTCTCAGGCCAATGGAAGAGTGATCTGGGTATAGGGGACATAATCATCACACCCTTGTCATGGTCAGACTACTCACTTCTCCGGCTCGACTTTCCGACCGCTACTCCCCTCCGCGAGGAGGCGGTGCCAGAACCACCTATCTGGTTCCGCCCCAGGCGCCTGATGGACCCGGATGGGTTCCAGATGGCGCTTGGGCTCTTCCTGTACCCCTGACCCGCGCCCCGATGGAGGACCTCGTGGCCGCATGGAATATTGCGACCACGGGAGCCTTGGATCGGGTCGCGCCCTTGCGGCCTCTCTTGCGGCGCCGAGCCGCCCCGGCTCCTTGGTTTACCGAGGAGCTGAGGGCGATGAAACGCCGCAAGAGATGCCTAGAGGGAAGATGGAGGGCTACCCGCTCTGAATCTGACCGGACACAGGTAAGAGCCCATTTACGGACTTACATTGTGGCGCTGAGAGTGGCCAAACGCCATCATTGCGCTACTCTCATAGCATCCGCAGAAAACCGCCCTGCCGCCCTGTTTAGGGTGACCCGTTCCCTCCTTCAACAGAGGGTGCGGGAAGCCCCGCTACAGGGTAGAGCAGAGGAATTTGTGACTTTTCTGCAGGACAAAACCGCTCAGATACAGAACGAGTTAGCCATGAGCCAGAAGTTCATTGTAGCTGGTTGAAGCCAGCAAATGGGTCCAGCATAAGACCGTCCACCCAACCTCCCCCTCCTCCTGCAGGGACAGAGGGGGAGACACATTATGAGGAGGAAAAAATCGTAGACTCCAGGCTGTATAGGGGTCGCTTACAGTATTTAGTGCATTGGAAGGGGCGCCCTTTGGCCGAAGCTACGTGGGCGAAAAGCTGGGACCTGTAAGTGGAGAAGTTAGTAAAACAATTAATAATAATAATAAATAATAATAAATTTTATTTGTAGACCGCCTCCTCTCCCCAAAGGGACTCGGAGCGGTGCACAGGGAAATTAAAAATACTAATGCAAAATACATAAATAGATAAAATAAAAATTAAACAAGATTATCTCTGCGCTAAAACCCCTGATACTAAAAAATTACATTACATCGCCTAAAACCCAATTGAAAGACAGAAGACTAACCTAGGCCAGCCAAGCAGAAGAAGTGTGTTTTCAATTTTTGACGGAAGGAGCGGAGGTCCGTGGTTGTTCTGATTTCGGGGGGAAGGTCGTTCCAGAGGGTCGGGCCTGCCACAGAGAAGGCCCTTCCCCTGGGCGTCGCCCGCTGGCATAGCCTAGTGGACGGCACCCGGAGTAGTCCCTCTCTGTGGGAGCGAATCGGCTGCAGGGATGTATGGGGCAGAATCCGATCCCGCAGATTCCATGATAGGTTTCCCTATAAGCCAAAGGGTCCCCTGGAGGGGGTGGGGGAGAGGGTGGTGGTGGTTAATTCTGTTATGTTAACCCTTAGGTTATCCTCTTTCCAGGAAAAGTTTCTCTTCTGAGGAGAAGCCTGCAGCCGGTTCCTTTTGGGATCTTCGGCCTGACACACTAATATTCTTTTTGCCTGTGGCCACACACGGCTAACTCCTGTTGAAGGGATCGTCCACTCGGACTCCAAGGCCCACCTCTCCGTTACTACAATTGAGTCACCTATTCTATACCTGAGCATTCGGCTTTTCTTGCCTGTGTAAAACCTGATTTACCTCATCACGGCCTTGCCTGGTCTTGCAGAGGACCCAGCCTTCCAGCCTTCTGGATCTCCAGCCTATTTTCCAAAATGTCGGCTATCCCCTCACGATTGCTCTCATCTGCACACTTGACCAGTTCCCCTCCTTTCCGGTTCAGAAGCATTTCAAGGTATTCTGATAACAGGTGGGAAGGCCAGCGTGTCTCTGCTGCACCCTGGTTGAACCCGGACTAGGACCCAGGTGTGCCTGCATTTTATGGCCCTGTTTGCACCTGGATCCAGGAAGTGCTCACTTTCCCAGCCTCCCATGGCTCTTCTAGGGGCTGGGGGGCTGCTTGTGACCCCCGTCTCCACTTTCTCTGCCGGGTTTTCATGGAAAGAGAAAGACTTTAGCAAACTGGAAGGTAGGCCCGCCCCCTTTCCCACGACTGGAGGCCCCTCCATTCCCCTGGGGCTGAGCTTGAAGGCAGGAGATGGGGGTCTCCAAGGCACTTATTTGCATCCCCTCCCCCAGTTCTTAGGAAATGGTTTTCCATAGCTCTGCTCACCAACGTCTCGGCACCCCTGCACGCCTGTGCCCCATGGCTTTGGGAATTTGTCCCTGGAGAGGAAAGCGAGACGCAGAGGGGCTGTGGGGTGTTCAGACCCACCAGAGAGGATGGATCCATGCAGGGTTCTTGTGGAGGACGTGGGGACCAGAACTGCCCCCTCCTGCAGCCATGTCACTGCTGGGCTCCACCTGCAGGTCACTGTCCTGGAGGCTTTGACCAACCGGGAGGGTCTATTCAGCATGGACTTCTCCGGCCCCAAGGAGCCTCTCCACTTCCTCAGGTTCCCAGGCAATCAGGAGAGACCCTTCCCTGGGCGTCCCCAATGCGCCTGCTCCACCCTTGGGCTCAAACTGAGAATGGATCCGAGGGATTTTGCCCATCAGACTTTCCGCCCATTCCTCTGAATGGCCAAGGAGGGACCGGCTGACTTTGAACAGGGCTGCCTGACAAGATGCAGTGGAAATGGAGGCTTGTCCCAGGAAGTCCCCTGAAGTCGACACAAAGGCCACATTGAGTGGGCTGCAGCAAGATGGCCAGGGCACGTTCTCCCAGACCCACTCAGGCAGGGCAGCTGCTGCACAGCAGGGAGGCTGGTATGGCCTCAAGACTCTCGATGGATCCCCTGAGTCCAATTGAAGGAACTGGGTCTCACACCCAGACGCTGGAGCAGCAAGGCTCCCCAAGGCCAGCAGGGATTCCTGGATAACAAGAAGGGCGCAGGCAGGCCCCTTCCCTGGCCTGTCTCTCGCTCAGAGAGGAGGACGCCCAACGCTCCAAACAGAGTCAAGGGTGACCCCTCTGCTGCCACTCTAGGAGCCTCTCCTCTATCACCTGGTGGGAGGGGCTGAGCCCCCTGCAGCCACTCCGTCTCTATTCCCATAGAGGTCACTCCTCCCAGACTTCCCCAGTGTCCTTCCTCGCCTTCTAGACCACACCCCTACCCTTCGACCTGGTCACCAGCCCCATCTGGCCTCGGCTCCTTCTTCCGCCTACCCTCAGCCCATGGTTTGCCATGATTGGTGAAACAAAGGCTGCACCAGCTGGAAGTGCGTGCCTGGCCAGGCATGGCCATCAACCCTACACTGTCTCTCCATCCCACCAGCATCCTCACCGCGTCTCTCACCACAGACACGGGCTCCAGTTTGCTTCCTGGCGGCAGTCGGTCTCCAGCTGACCCTCCAACCCTGCCTCTACTCTCACCTCCTCCCATCGCAGGGGCAGCTGGTGATTTCAGCTCAGCTCTTCCCAGCTCCACTGTCAGACCTGCCCCAGTCCAAACCTTCAGGAAAGGAAGACCCTCGTTTCCCTTTGCTTGAAGTGATGGGTTCTTTCACTGGAAGATGCTGGCTGCGGTCAAGTCAGGCTAGAACTAATTTTCCCACGTGAAAAAGATAAAGTTTCCCCACACGCTATCCCTCCCCCCATGGCCTGTCCGTCTTCAGCCAATGAGAATCCGCCTGGGAGTTTTCACGATGCTGAGACGTTTAGGGCAATTCACATTCTTTCTCGGTGTGCAAGGCCTTGGGTGTTGGCACAAATCAGTTCTGATCCCCCCTGCTCTTTGTCCAACTGACGTTACACCCTCCCAACTTTGCACTCTGCGCTCTTTCCAGAGTCTCAGCCTCTTTTTTTGTAAGGTGGTGACCAAAACTGGATGCTGTATTCCGAGAGTCCCACTTTAGAATATCTTACTAAGGCATTAGGAAGCGGTACTAATACTTCATGTGATCTTTGTTTGGTCCCTCTGTTAATGCAGCCTAGGATGGCATTGGCTTTTTCGGCTGCTGCCCCATTTGTTGGCTCATATTTAAGAGAGGTGGCAGAAGCGGAAACTAAGGGTTTTTTTAGTAAAAATTTTAATTTATGTTTTAAGGGGTCTTGGGAGCGGGAGGGTAAATCTAGAATTAGGGTGGTGGGTGAGGGGGAAAACCCACCAGGGAATGTTTTTAGGCCTTGGCGGGGAGGGTGTAGGGTCTAGAATTGGGGAGGGGGTGAAGGTCTGTCCAAAAGAGGGTTATTCCATCTGCACTGTGAGTGGGAGGGGCAGGTATGGCGGGAGCCGAGGGCCATATCATGTAAGGCAGGCATGTCCAAAGTCCGGCCCATGGGCCATTTGCGGCCCGTGGGTCAGTTTAATACGGCCCTCCCTGCTCTGTGTAAATGTGGCCCTCCCTTCCTCCCTCTGTCTCTGGGGCTGTGTGGCTGGGAGGGAGGTGGACGGAAGTTACGGACGCCTCCTCCCGCAGCGGGCGAGGGAGCAGGCGGGGTGAGCACCCAAGGCTACCATCATCTTAAGCACCACCGAGGCTGTCGCCTGGCAGGGGCGTCAGGCAGGGAAGCCGGTCGCGCCTCCATCACTGCACGTTCTGGGGCTGCGAAGCTGGGAGGGAGGTGAACGCGCGGCCCCAGAACGTCCGCTTGGTGCGTTCACCTCCCTCCCAGCCACGCAGCCCCAGAACGTGCAGCTCCCACCGCACAAGGTCGTCCGGCAAGGGCATCAGGCAGGGAAGACGGGGACACGGCCTCAGAACGTAAGCCATAGTGCCTGCCGGAGGGAGCCGCGATGGAGCCACGACCGGCTTCCCTGCCTGACGCCCCTGCCGGGCAACAGTCTCGGTGGTGCTTAAGATGACGGTAGCCTTGGGTGCTCACCCCGCCTGCTCCCTCACCCGCTGCGAGTGGCGAGGGAGTGACTGACAGACACAGAGAGAGACAGAAGGGGAGGGAGGGAAAGACAGAGAGACAGACAGAGACAGAGAGAAAGAGAGGGAGGGGGAGAGACGGAGAGAGACACAGATAGAGAATGAATCAGAATCGGATTGAATCGGAGACAGACAGCGAAAGAGGGAGAGACAGACATACAGAGAGAGGGAGGGAGGGAGAGAATCAGAGAGAGTGACACACACAGAGACAGGGAGAGACAGAGAGAGGGAGGGAGAGACAGATAGATAGAGACTGATTAAGTGAGTGAGAGACAGACAGACAGACACAGACACAGAGTGACAGAGAGAAAGAGAAAGAGAAAGAAAGAAAGAGAAAGAAAGAGAAAGAAAGAAAGAGAGAGAGAGAGAAAGAGAGAAGGGGAGAGAGAGAAAGAGAGAGAGAGAGAAAGAGAGAGAAATGGAGAGAGAGAGAGAGGAAGAAAGAGAGAGAAAGAGAGAGAGTGAGAGAGAAAGGGAGACAGAAAGAAAGAGAAAAAGAGAGAGAGAGAAAGAAAGAGAGAAAGAGCGAGAGAAATGGAGAGAGAGAGAGGAAGAAAGAGAGAGAGAGAGAAAGAAAGAGAGACAGAAAGAAAGAGAAAAAGAAAGAGAGAGAAAGAGAGAAAGAGATAGGTAAATTTTTAAAAAATTTATTTTCAATACATTGTGAAAACTCAACTGTCAGTTGATCTTAATGTTATGAAATGAAAAGTATGTCATATGCAATTAACTTGGCATAAAATAATTTATTTGCATTTAATTGTAATGGTTCAAAGAATGTTCGGAAAAATGTTCGGCCCTCCACCATGTTCACTTCATCCAATCTGGCCCTCTTTGAGAAAAGTTTGGACACCACTGATGTAAGGGGAGGGCGCACTCACTGTCTTTAAGCGGTGGCGCGCTCCGGCCTTCATGGCTCCCCTTGCGGCCCAGGGGATTTAGCATTTCAAGGCCTGGGTCTTCGGCTGCTGTTGTGTAATGCCAGGTCCATGGTCAATAAAGCTCCCCTCATCCACGATCTAGTTTTGGAGGAGGGTGCGGACCTGGCGGGCATTACGGAGACCTAGTTGGGCCAAGATGGTGGGGGGTGCCCCTCCTTGAAATGTGCCCACCGGGTTACCGTGCATTTCACCAGCCAAGAGCCCAGGATCAGGGTGGGGGTGGGTGGGTGGCGGTTGTTATAAAGGAGAGTCTGGATCCGAGGGAGACCACTGTGCCTCAGATAGCCGGATGTGAGTCTCTCTCTGTCGTAGTTTTAAAGGGATTTTAAAGTAATTTTAGCATGGGATTTTAAATATGTAGGCCAATCTATTTAATATTTTTTTTAAAGATATTCTTTTAGATTTTGTATCACCTATTTTACTGTGGCTGTGCACCGCCCTGAGTCCCAAAAGGGAGAAACTAAACTAAACTTAAGTGATTGCACATTAGGACTCCAAAATCCCTCTCACAGTTACTGGCATTAAACCAGGTTTCACCTAGCCCCGTAATGGCAAACCTATGGCACGCGTGCCAGAGGTGGCACGCAGAGCCCTCTCTGTGGGCACACATACCATTGCCAGCTGTTCTTCGTGGCTCCGGAGCGCCAGAAAATGGCCTGAAAACAGCTAAAAAAACGGCCAAAAACCAGGTCATCTTTGGGGCTTTTTCTAGGCCGTTTGCAGCCCAAACACGGCCCCCAAAATGGCCAGAAAAGAGGCATGCGTGTACCAGCCAGCTGGTCTTTCGGTTTCTGGTGCTGTGGCATGCACGCACACACACAAACACACATTCTGGCTTGGGCGCTTGGTGCCCAAAACGTTCGCCATCAGTGACCTAGCCTGTATCTACACAGCTGGTTTTTCTTGCCTTCCTAAAACCTTTTATTCATCTACCATGAATTCCATTTGGTTATATATGGCCCAGGATTCAAATCTGTCGAGATCCTTTCGGATCCTGAGCTTGTCTTCTGGGCTGTGGGCTCTCCCTGCAGGCTTAGCGCCATCTGGAAACTTGATGAGTTCCCTTCCATTCTCTCCTCTAAGTCATTGGTGAAGATATTGAAGAGTACAGGGCCTAAGACAGGACCTCAGCAGTCTCACTGACCCCCCCCCTTTCAAAACACACAGCCTCTTTCATAAGCGAGGAGAAGATTTAATGAGATTTCAGGTTGAAAGAGAAATGGGTTCCCTCGTGAGTCTACATTAGCCCTTGGAAGGTGGTCTAGGAGAGTACAGAGGTGGCCTCGAAGGAAACAGGTGACAGCTGTTGGGAAAATATGAATTTACCCCAGGAAAACAGGAAGGGGTGAGCAAGAACCTCGAGGCTGCCTTGCCCTGATGCTCTTTGGTGCCAGAAGGAGCGAAGGGGAGACATTTTCAGGATTCTGCTACTGCCATTTATACTAATAAAGCCAAGCTCTAAGATTTCTTCTCTTGGTGGTTTCCTGGCCTGGTCTACCTCCAAGGACTGAGAGACGGGAAGCCCAAGAGAGAGTTTCCTTCCGAAGGGACATGGCTCCAGGCTGGTAGAGAATTTGTCTGGGGGGGGGAGTTGATACTGGGAGACCCGTGCCCTTGGAGAAGGTCCTCTCATCTGTGGAGAGAAACCAGGTTCTCGGGAGAAGGATTTGGCTGAGTAGCACTCAGCCATGAATCTCTGACTCGGGTTCTTCTCGCGTTCTTCAGAGATCACATGGCGAGGGCTGGATTGGAACTCAGAGCAGAAGGGGGGAAGCGCAGGGCTTGGCCTTTGGGAGAGCTGCCACCTTGGGGTAGAGAATCGAGTAGACCAAGTTTGCAGGGTCTGTTAGAGAATAGAACACCCGGGCAAATTCTTCTTGTCCGACTTCAGCATCTCTTCCGTGTAACAAGGAGTGTGTTTGTTGTTCTGCACCAGCTCATCAATCATGGTCATCAGTTGGGCCACCTGAGCTTCTCGTTCTTCTCCTTCGGCCTTGTTGTTGAAAGCCAGGTAGCGCTTCCCGCACTGGTCCATCTGGTCCTTCAGCTCAGCGTCTCCCTTGGAGAGGAATTCCTCCAGAGTCTGCCCTTCCAGGTCCTCTTTGCGGGTGAACAGGAGGATCATGTATTTCTTGGCGTTCAGGCTGAAGATCTCACTGATCAGCTTAGCCACGTCTTTCTCCTCCTGGGAGAAACGGCCGGGGCGCATCACCTGCAGAATGATGTGAGGGCCTGGGATGCACAAGCTTCCGCACTTCTTCACTTCGGCAGCAATTTTGTAGTTGGGAATCTTGGTGTCGAAAAAGCCCGGTGTGTCAACAACTGTAATCTTCCTGCCGTTCCACCACGTTTCCCCGTGTTTGCAAGTCTGTGTTACGGAGGTAGGTGACATCCCAAACTCGAAGACTCTGCTTCCCAGGATTGTGCTTCCCGTGGCGCTTTTGCCGTTGCCGGTTTTGCCCACCAGGACGATCCTCCGCTCCGGCCCTACAACCCAAAGGGGAGAGGAGAGAAGAAGGAGACCTTGGTCAGCGGCGAATGGCCATCGTAGCCAATCTGTCCTGGCTGGCTTGCTACACAGCATTGCTTGCATCACAACCAAAATGGGGAGGGAGGAGGGAGAAGGGAGGAAGGCATTGGAACAGCCGGGAGGTTTGGGAGGAAAACCAAGGGATAAAAAGTCAGCCAGCTGAAAGCCTAAGATTGACCTGTCACTCCAAGGTCATTAGGCTGGGAAAGTCCGAGGCAGCCGGATCGTTCCCAAAAGTGAAAGTGAATCGCAATGATTGGTGGGCCGTGGAGAGTGGGAGGTCCGGGGGGAGAAGGGAAAGTTTCCCTATTTGTCTGCACCTGAATCCATTAGAATTGGCTTTTCGTCTTCTGGAACTACAGGGAATCTTCAGTAAAGTTGTAAAAAGTCCCTGGAGTTTCTTTGGCTGTCTAAACTAGTGCAGTGGTGGGCAAACTCATTAGCCAAGAGAGCCAAATATCAACAGTACAACGATTGAAATTTCTTTTCAGAGCCAAAAGAAGGTGTGGCCTATTTTGTGGGAGTGGCTCGGTGGTCATGTGACCTGGTGGGTGTGGCCAACTTGGAAAATGTGGTGAAACTCACTTAACGACGCTCTTGCGTAGCAACCAAACTTTTGGGCTCAATTGTAGTCATAAGTTCTCTTTTTCTTTCATCTCTCTCTCCCACTTTCTTTTTCTTTCTTTTCCTTTCTTTCTCTTTCTGTCTCTCTCTGTCATTCTCTCTCTGTGTCTGTATCTCTGTCTCTCTCTCCTCCTTCCCTCTCTATCTCTGTGTCTCTCTCCCCTCCTTCCCTAACTGTCTCTCTGTCATTCTCTCTCGGTGTCTGTCTGTCTCTCTGTCTCTCTCTCCCCTCCCTTCCTGTCTCCCTGTCATTCTCTCTGTGTGTCTGTTTGTCTGTCTGTCTGTCTCTCTGTGTCTCTCTCCTCCGTTCCTCTTTCTCTCTATCATTCTCTCTGTGTGTCTGTCTGTCTCTCCGTGTCTCTGTCTCTCTCCTCCCTTCCTCTGTCTCTCTATCATTCTCTCTGTGTGTCTGTCTGTCTCTCTCCCCTCCTTCTCTCTCTATGTCATTCTCTCTGTGTGTCTGTCTGTCTCTCTGTCATTTCCTCTGTGTGTCTGTCTCTCTATCATTCTCTCTGTGTGTCTGTCTGTCTCTCCGTGTCTCTGTCTCTCTCCTCCCTTCCTCTGTCTCTCTATCATTCTCTCTGTGTGTCTGTCTGTCTCTCTCCCCTCCTTCTCTCTCTATGTCATTCTCTCTGTGTGTCTGTCTGTCTCTCTGTCATTTCCTCTGTGTGTCTGTCTCTCTGTCATTCTCTCTGTGTGTCTGTCTCTCTGTCTCTCTGTGTCTCTCTCCTCCCTTTCTCTCTCTGTCATTCTCTCTGTGTGTCTGTCTGTCTGTCTCTCTGTGTCTCTCTCCTCCCTTCCTCTCTGTGTGAATGTCTGTCTGTCTGTCTCTTTCTCTCTTTGTGTCTCCTCCCTTTCTCTGTCTCTCTATCATTCTCTCTGTGTGTCTGTCTGTCTGTCTTTCTGTGTGTGTGTGTGTGTGTGTCTCCCTGTCTCTATCTCCCTCCCTCCTTCCCTCTCTGTCTCTCTCTCACCTTCCTTCCTCTCTGTCACTCTGTGTCTGTCTGTCTGTCTGTCTGTCTCTCACTCACTCACTCACTCACTCACTCAATCAATCTGTGTGTGTATGTAGATGCAATAATACAATACAATAGCAGAGTTGGAAGGGACCTTGTAGGTCTTCTAGTCCAACCCCCTGCATGGGCAGGAACCTTATACCATTTCAGACAAATGGCTGTCTAACATCTTTTTAAAGACTTCCAGGGTTGGGGCATTCACAACTGCTGGAGGCAAGCTGTTCCAGAGGTTAATTGTTCTTACTGTCAGGAAATTTCTCCTTAATTCTAAGTTGCTTCTCTCCTTGGTTAGTTTCCACCCATTGCTTCTTGTCCTGCCCCCAGGTGCCTTGGAGAAAAGTTTGACTCCCTCTTCTTTGTGGCACCCTCTGAGATATCGGAACACTGCTATCATGTCTCCCCTGGTCCTTCTCTTCATCAAACTAGACATACCCAGCTCCTGCAGCCGTTCTTCATATGTCTTAGTCTCCAGTCCTCTAATCATCTTGGTTGCTCTTCTCTGCACTCTTTCCAGAGTCTCCACGTCTTTTCTACATCGTGGCGACCAAAACTGTATGCAGTATTCCAAGTGTGGCCTTACCAAGGCACTATACAGTGGCATTAACACTTCACGTGATCTAGATTCTATCCCTCTGTTGATGCAGCCTAGAACTGTGTTGGCTTTTTTGGCAGCTGCTGCACTATTATTTATGTGTGTGTCTTTCTCTGTGTGTGTCTGTCTGTCTCTCCCTCCCAACCCGCAGATGGGCTCCAGACCAGCGGAGCCTCGTCCCTTTTTCTAACCAGGTGATCTTTCCTAAGACATAAAAAAGAACCTTAATTGCAGGTTCAACAAAAAGAAGCTGGAAAGAGATGCTGAAGCCAGGAAGCTGAAACCTGGGACAGGAGAACAACCTTTTCTGTCCCCTTACCAGCTGATCCGGGAAGACAAGGAACGCAAGGGGGATTCCCCCCCCCCGCAGAGGGGCTCCAGACCAGCGGAGCCTCGTCCTTCTTTTTAACCAGGCGGCTATCAGAGAGAAGAAGGCAGAGCGTGCCCAAGGGCTTGTGCAGCAGCCGAAGATCGCCTGGTTAATGATCGCCTGGCTAAAAAGAAGGAGGAGGCTCTGCTAGTCCGGAGCCCATCCGCGAGGGGGGGGAGGGATCCCCCTCGTGTTCTTCGTCTTCCCGGAAAACAGAGCCCATACAATTACAGCCTCGGAGACTGCAGAAGTTTCCTTCAAAAGCCCTCTGAGCGAGGAAGAGCCAGTTGGGAGAGGAGCTTTGGTCCTGCTCCGGGCTGTTAATGCCCGGCAAACGCCTATGTTTTCCATGGAGTGGGCCTGCGGCCAAAAGGGGGCGCAGTGAAAGAGCTGCACTCAAGGGGCCAAAGAGCCGCACGTGGCTTGCGAGCTGCGGTTTGGCGACCACTGACCTAGTGGGATGGTTGACATTCTCCACTCCCTCCCCCGCACCTAGGACATGGAGGTTTCCTCCCCACAACCCTCCTTCCAGGGGCCCAAGACGTTACCTTGGATTTTTCCAGCCATTTCCAGAAGATTCCCTTAGGACAAATCTGGGGATTTCTGGATGAAAAGCGAAACAGAATCAGTCAAAACGAGAGGAGGCCTTGCTGAGTTTGCCAGGAGCTCTCCTCCCACTGAAGACCCAGGGAGGAATCAGAGGGGGGGGGGTTAAAAAAAGGCTCACCCTTCCCTGCCACACTCACATTGAGGCAGAGTCATCCTGATCCCCTCCCCCCTGCCCTTCAGGCGGGCGATTCAGGAAAGGTGGGCCTTGATCCCCATATGTGACGCTGATTTTACTGCAGCTTACTTTATATTCAAATTTATACCCCGCACCTTCTCCAAAAAGGACCCAGGGCGGCGCACAGGAAAATTAAAAACATAACAAATATAACAAAAGTACAAAATTTTAAAAAGCTATTAAACCCATACCCTGTGCTAAAATAGTATAAAATCCCCCAAATTAAAAACTATCTAAAAAACGGTCAAAACGGGAGCTTATGCTAGGCCGGCTTGTTGGAAAAGGTGCGTCTTAAGACGCTGGCGGAAGAGGCGGAGGTCTGAGATGGTACGTAGTTCGGAGGGTAGGTCGTTCCAAAGGGCTGGGCCCGCCACAGAGAAGGCCCTTTCCCTGGGTGTCACCATCCGGCATTGCCCAGCCGACGGCACCCTGAGAAGGCCCTCTCTGTGGGAGCGTATCGGTCTGAGGGACGTATGGGGCAGAAGACGGTCTCACATATAACTAGGCCCCGAGCCATGGAGCGCTTTGAAGATGGTCGTCAAGACCTTGAAGCGCACCCGAAAGACCACAGGAAGCCAGTGCAGCTCGCGCAGGAGCGGTGTTATGTGGGAGTACCTAGAGGCTCCCATAATCACCCGCGTGGCTGCATTCTGGACTAGCTGTAGCTTTCAAGTGCACCTCAAGGGAAGCCCCATGTAGAGAGCATTACAGTAGTCAAGCTCCAGCCTGCCTCAACCAGTCAATCAGGATAAAGGTGGAACAACCTTGGAGGTCATCTAGTCCAACACCCCACCCCCCACCCCCACCCAAGCAGAAGACCCTTTTCTGACAGATAGCAATCCAGTCTCTCCTTCAAAGCTTCCAGGGATGAAGTTCCCATAACTTCTGAAGGCAACTTCTGTTCCATGGGTGGATTGTTCTCCCTGTCAGAAAGTTCCTCCTTATTTCCAGGTTGAATCTCTCCTTGGTCAGTTTCCATCCATTATTCCTTGCCTGGCCTTTGGGTGGCTTGGAGAAGAGCTTGACCCCTTTCTCCTCTCTGGGGCAGCCCCTCCAATATTGGAAGATGCTCTCCTGTCTCCCCTGGTCCTTCTCTTCCCTAGACCAGCCAGGCCCAGTTTCTGCAACCGATCTTCATCTGTTTGAGCCTCCAGTGCCATAACCCTCTTGGTTGCTCTTCTCTGCACTTTTTCTAGCATCTCAACATCTTTTTTATAATGCGGTGACCAAAATTGGACTCAGTACTCTAGGTGTGGTATTAGTACCTCCCTTGATTTGGATTGTGTCCCATTGTTAATTCAGTTTAGGATCGCATTGGCTTTTTTGGCTGCCTCTGCACAGGGCTGGCTCCTATTTAGCTGGTTGTCTACTAAAGACTCCAAAATCCCTTTGCCAGTCCTTACTATGAAGCCTGGTTCCACCCACTTTCTATGTGCAATTCCGGTTTTCCTTGCCTAAGTGGAAGAGTTTCCATCGGAGGCCCCACTCAGCCGCCTCTCTCCCAGGGGGCACCAGCCCCTCGACCCTCTCTCCCGGCATTGCCCATCAGCCGCTGCCCCACTTGAACTCGGCTCTGACCCAGCCCCCTCCGCAGAAATTTTAATTAGAGGTTTTATAAGCTGGTTTTAGCACGGGATCATTATTTAATAGCTTTTAATGTGGGTATTTATATGTATGTTTTGTTTTAAACTACCTGCGCCCTGGGTCCTTTTTTAGGAGAAGGACGGGGTATAAATTGGAAATAGATAGATAGATAGATAGATAGATAGATAGATAGATAGATAGATAGATAGATAGATAGATAGATAGATAGATAGATAGATAGATAGATAGATAGATAGATAGATAGATAGATAGATAGATAAGTTGGGCTCTTCGGGAAGTTTGTGTCCCGGTTGCTCTCGGATTGCGGGCGCCCCGGGAGAAACTCCGGAGCAGCTGAGGCGGAGCCAGAGAGGCAGAACCGGTAGAGGGGCTCCTGCTCGAGCAGGGGGTTGGACTAGAAGACCTCCAAGGTCCCTTCCCATCGGTGGGTCCAAGTCCTAAGCTCGTCTTCCCAAGTCGCGGGGATGGGCATGTTTGGGGGGGGGGGTTGCCCTTGACCGTAAAGGGCTTTCCAGAGAGGGGGGAGGGCAGCTGCAGCCCCTTCCCACTGCGGGACCCGAAGCCCTAAAGCTTTCCTGAAATGCACCCCCCAACCCATCTTTGCCCCTTTCCGCCCTTAGTTTCCAGGAGACCCCCGACCCTCCTCCTGCCAGCGGGAGGGTGATCACTGGCGCCCCCTCCCCGTTTTCTAGCCCCGGAGACGAGGGGAGGCGCGGCCGGCCGGGCACCCACCTGAGACCCTCCTCCGGGACGCAACTGATGGGGGGGATTCGCGGCCGCCGCTCTCCGGGCTCCACCGAGGGGCTGCGAGTCGCTTCTGCTCATTCGGGAAGAGCCGCGCAAAAGTCCTATTTCTCAGGGAGGGGCGGGCGGGGCACGCGGGGTGGGCGGAGTCCCCCCTTCCCCCCATTGGGTACATTCCTCCAGCCTTCGTCCCCTCCCCGCCCGGGGCTCGTGAAGCCTGGGGTGGAGTGGGGGTGTCAGGATTGAACGCACAACCCCGGTGTTTTGCCAGCCCTGCTTCCCCCAATCTTTGCTTCCCACATCACCCTGCCTGTCCCCCTCCTCTGCCCCTGCCCGCCCCAAGGAAACGCGGTCGCCAAGCCAGGCAGCAATCGATGGGGGCGGCGGGGGCTCCGTTGAGGTAGACCAGACCGAGAACCCACCAACACAAGAAATATTCAGACTTTATTGGATTATAGGAACAGAATTTTGCAAACGTCTCCCCTTCGCTCCCGCAGGCAAAGAAGAACATCAAGGTAGAGCAGCCTTGGGGGTCTTTCTCACCCCGTCCTGTTTTCCTGGGGTAAATCCTTGTTTTCCTCGAAAACGCGGGTCTTTCCGGGGAAGGGGGATCCTTGGGGGGGGGTCTTTCTGGCATCCCCTTCCATGCTGGGCGGCAGCCTCTGCTG
>CM077647.1:1036342-1081342 GCA_039707465.1 Rhabdophis nuchalis | reverse complement strand
TGTTTGGAGATGGTTGGAGTTGGGCCCTTGCAATGCATGGTGGGTGGCCCCTCCCCAGGGACCCCTGCTGAGACCCCACCCCACCCTGCACTTGCACAAACGGTAAATTGACAGTTTGCGGCAAAGGAAAAGAAGAGCTGAAACGAACCCTGTGCACAGCCATCACGCCAGGGAAAGAGGGCCCAAGATTAGGAGAAACCGTTGGAAAGGCTGGACAATGACCTGGGCTCTGGAACCCCTCCCTCTCCTGCCAGCCACATGCCAGTCAGCTCCGAGAAATCTCAAGGTTAATGGTTAACGAAAGCAAAAGTGAAAGTGGGCAACAGATAACAGATAACAGGTGGCAGTGATCCTGCAGTGCCCCGTTTAAAGCCGGACAAGGTCCCAGGCGCATTTTATTGCCGTTTTTACCTGGGATCCATCTTGTGCTCACCTGAAGGTTCCTAGTTCCCAGCCTTCCGGGGATTCCGGACCTCCTCTAAGGTTGGTGGGATTGCTGGCCAACCGGATTGCCGCTTCCCTTTGGGCTCTGGATACCTAACTGTGTTGCTTAGCCTGCCTAAGTCTTTGGGTCTACTTTATCCAATGCTTTACCGACATCCAAGTAAAATAGTCCTCTGCATGTTGCTGGCCCACTAATTGTGCATCATAAACTCAGTTCAAAGGACGGGGAGATCCAGCAGAGAAGCAGCAAAGGAGAGCGGCAGGTCCTGCTGCCACCAGGCATTCCTGATCCCTCGAACCAGGTGAGCCCCCCAGAAGCATTAAGCCCCCCCACCCACAAGTGGGCGCAGTTGGGGCCGCAGGAGTGGGCTTGGGTGGGGGGCTTCTCCTGGGCACGGTGGGGGGCTTCTCCTGGGCACCTGGTGGAAAGCAGGCGAAGGAGCTTCTCGTTTGACATGAGAGGAAGGAGTTCTG
Source organism: Rhabdophis nuchalis (assembly GCA_039707465.1). Lineage (NCBI taxonomy): Eukaryota > Metazoa > Chordata > Lepidosauria > Squamata > Natricidae > Rhabdophis > Rhabdophis nuchalis. The sequence goes on along the minus strand of CM077647.1, from coordinate 1,080,424 downwards.
GGAGATGCTAACGGGTGGGTGGGGACAGCGGAGACCCTCATTTTAGGGGGGGAGAGAGGTGAACAGGTGGAGATTAGGAACCGGACAGCTGAATCTCAGGATCCCGTCTTCCTTCTTAGCAAAGGCAATTGGGAGCAGAGGAAGGAGGGGGAGAGAACAGCAGGTGACTTAGCAACAAGAGGGACACGGGGTTGTTGGAAGGGGGGGATATTCCAGGTAATCTCTCCTTTTCTGGAGTTATTGCTGGGTTCTGTCCAGGCGGCCAAACAAGGGGAGAGCTGGGATCGGAGGAAAGGAAGGGAGTCCTTCTTCCAAACCTCCCCCACAGGAGCCCCAATCCCATCTCCCCCCTCACCTAGATTTCGAATTCAGGTCCTCCTGGAGGGCTTTGCTGTCTGTGTGGGGAGGGGTGGCGAGACATTTTGGCCATTGGGGGTGAATTATTAGCCCCCACAGAGAGGGCGCGCAACTTGGGTGTCCTCCTGGATTCTCGGCTGTCACTAGATGATTTTTATTTTTATTTTATTTTAATCACATTTATATCCTGCCCTTCTCCACGAAGGACCCAGGGCGGACCCTGATCCTTTGACAGCTGTAGCCAGGGGGCTTTTTACCAGGTTCGCTTGGTCTGCCAGTTGCGCCCCTTTCTGGATTGTGACGCTCTACGCACGGTCACTCAAGCCCTCATCACTTCCCGCCTGGACTATTGCAACACTCTCTACATGGGGCTTCCCTTGAGGTGCACCCGGAGGATCCAGTTGGTGCAGAATGCGGCTGCGCAGGGGATACTGAGAGCCTCAAGATGCTCCCATGTAACACCTCTCCTGCGTGAGCTGCACTGGCTGCCTGTGGCTTTCCGGGTGCGCTCGAAAGGTACTAGTAACCACCTTTAAAGCACTCCATGGCACAGGACCTGGTTACTTGCAGGACCGCATCCTGCTACTGAATACCTCCCACCGACCAGTCCGCTCCCACAGAGAGGGCCTCCTCAGGGTACCGTCGGCCAAACAATGTCAGCTGGCGACCCCCAGGGGGAGAGCCTTCTCTTTGGCAGCTCCTGCCCTCTGGAATGACCTGCCCCCTGACCTTCGCACGATTACTGACCTGCGCCTCTTCCGTCGGGCCTTGAAAACACACTTATTCCGTGTGGCCGGCCTGGTGTAGTTTTTCAATTGTAATTTTAATTGTAGTTTTTAATTGATTCTAAGTAAATTTAGCAATCAATTTTTACCTGGTTTTAGAACAGGCCCCAAATTTAATCACTTTTTAAAGTATTTGTATATGATGTCTTGTGGTTTTATTATGCCTGTTCACCGCCCTGAGTCCCGCAAGGGAGAAGGGCGGTATACAAATTTAATAAATTCAATTCAATTCAATTCAAATGGGGGGAGAGGTCTTCCCTGAGGCGTTCAATGGCAGCTTCTGAAGAGGAACTACTTGGTTCTTCTTCCGCCTTCCCTGAAAGACCCTTGGGGTTGGTTCAGCCTTGGCTGAAGCCCCAGCATGGAAGGTCCCATTGCAGGAGGGGGTGAGGGAGAAGTGTGGAGGCGTGGGTATTTGTGGGTATGTGGTGGTCGTGGGGAACACGAGCCAGTCGTCCAGCCCCCGAATATAAATCACGTGACTGCGGGGGGGGTGCGGCTAGGGTCATGTGAAAAATGGTCACGTCTCAGTTTACAGTGATGTTGTAACTTTGGTCACTAACCTCAAAAGCTGCCTGTATACCCCATGTTGGAAACGGGATCGGTCCTGGAAAATGAGGTCCAGCAACGATGTCCAGGAAGGGGCATGAAGTGTCTCCCAGGGCAGTTCATTGACATATTCGTCAGTCTCCTGTGTTCTCCAGACAGTTCCAGAACAAGATGGGGGAGGGGACTCTTTGGGGGGCCCTCCAATTCCTCCCTGTGTCTTTTAGGGGGTGTAGAAGAAAGTTCCTGGCAAACTCAGCAAAGCCTCCTCTCCTTTGGCTGATTCTGTTTCTCTTTCCATCCAGAAACCCCCAGATTTGTCCTAAGGGAATCTTCTGGAAATGGCTGCAAACATCCAAGGTAAAGTCTTGGGCCCCTGGGAGGAGGGTTGCGGTGTGGGGCAGAGACTTCCCTATCCTAGGTGGAGGGCAGAGGATGTCAACCATCCCACTAGGTTAGACAGCCAAAGAAAGTCCTGGGACATTTTCTTTTAAAGAAAAGAATGCCACTTTACTGAAGGTTCCCTGTGGTTACAGAAGCAGAAAAGCCAATTCTAGCAATTTTGTGTGAAAACAACATAGGGAAATTTCTCCCTCCCCCACCCCCTGGGACCTCTCAGTCTCCATGGTCCACCAAACACTGCCGTTCACTTTTATTTTTGGGACCGATCTGGCTGCCGCAGACTTTCCCCGCCCAATGACCTTGAAGTGATGGGTCCGTCTTCGGCTTTCAGCTAGCTCACTTTTTTCCCCTCAGTTTCCCTCCCAAGCCTCCCGTCCGTTCCAATGTCTTCCCTCTCCCCCATCCCACCCATTAACAGCGGTCAGGTTGCAAGCAAAGCTGCGTAGTGTGTCAGCCATGACAGACCGGCTAGGGCGGCCTTAGTCAGGGACTCCATTTCTGGTTTCTGAAGGTGACGGACATACCTTGTGTTTCGTCCGCCGCTTGCTGTACCGGTGGGCTTCTTCGGAAGCACGGAAGACCTCCGGAGGGGGCTTCTGTCATTTATAGAATTCTGGTTTATAGAATTAATTCAACTTATGCCAGGATACATAACGTACCAAGAGAAGTTCATGTTAAATTTCTTAGGAGAACCACAAGGGATGAGATATTGGGATGGGATATTGAGGGCTCAAACGGGATGGAATTTTAAAATACCAGGATAAAGAAATAATCATTTTGAAACAGATTCCGAAAAAAATTAGAGAAATAAAAAGGAAGTATTCCTTCTTGTCTAAGAAACTATATAATAAGGGAATACGGTTCAAGTGTTTATTACCAGAGGGAATGCTGATCTTCTGGGAGGGGGGCAGAGTAAAAATTAAAACATTAAGTGAGGTGGAGGCTTTTATTAAAAAACATTCTCCCCAGTTGGGAGGTGAAGACGGGGGAACGGAGGGAGCGATGGCCACGCTTGAGGACAGGGAAGAGGAGTCAATTGCGAAAAGACGTAGATCGCAAAAATGATTTTATTCGAAACACTATTGTAATTGTTGATACAAGATAAAATGGCAAAGAGAAGGATGATTGAATATATGGTTGTACAATGTAATCTTTATATATGCCTATCCTTTACGTTTAAAATTGTAAATCTATGAAGTTTCTGGGAGGGCCACCACCTACGGCAGGGAAGCTACCAAAATGTTACCCTCACCCTATACCTTTTCCCTTGTAGAAACCAATTATATACTTTTCAATAAAACCAAAACAGCAGTTAGTTTGCTAGCAAAGCTGCGTAGTGTGTCAGCCATGACAGACCGGCTAGGACAGCCTTATGTTGTTGACCGAGACGCCTTTCTTGTCTCCTCTCCCCTTTGGGTTGTAGAGTCCGAGCGGAGGATCGTCCTGGTGGGGAAAACGAAAAGTGGGAAAAGTGCAACAGGAAACACAATTCTGGAAAGCAACATCTTCGAACTCAGGTCATCCATCGACGCGACAACGAACAGTTGCCAAAAGGAAGAGACGGAGTGGAATCGTAGGAAGATAGTGGTTGTTGATACGCCTGGCTTCCTCGACCCTGGGCGTCCTGACCGAGACAATGTTGCCGAAGTGAGCAAGTGTGTGAGGTTTTGCCCCCCAGGTCCCCATGTGATTCTGTGGGTCATGCACCTTGGCCATTTATCCGAGGAGAAGGAGATGGCTCGCCTGATCAATTGGGTTTTCGGTCCGAAAGGCAAGGATTATATGATCATTCTGTTGACCTGCAAAGAAGAGCTGAAAGGGGCTTCTCTTGAAAATTCCATCTGTTTCAAAGAGATGAAGCAATACGTTGGTGAATGTGAGAACCGCTACCTGCTTTTCAACAACAAGGCCGAAGGAGAAGAACAAGAGGCTCAGGTGGTCCAGCTGATGACCATGATTGATAAGCTGGTGGAAAAGAACAGAGATGCTCCTTATTACACGGAAGAGATGCAGAAGTTAGCCAGAAAGAGTTTGCCTTGGTGCTCTATTCAATAACAAACACTGGGGAGTCTCGCTTATGTGACTCTCTGCTCCAAGGTGGCAGCTCTGCCAGAGGCCAAGCCCTGCATTTCCCACCTTCTGCTCTGAGTTCCAATCCAGCCCTTGCCAGGTGACCTCCAAAGAAGCCGAGTCACAGATTCATGGTTGAATCACCCTGAGCCAATTCTTTCTTCCGGGAACCCAATTTTTCCTCCGTATGACAGGACATTCTTCAGCTCATTAGAGCTTGGCTTTATTGGTATCAATGGCAGTAGCAGAATCGCGACAACGTGTCTCCTTCACTCCTTCTGGCACCAAAGAGCATCAAGGCAGTGCAGCTTTGAGGTTCTTGCTCACCCCTTCCTGTTTTCCTCGGGTGCATTTATGTTTTCCTAACAGTTTCCTGATATATTCCTTCCTTTCATTGGCCAATATGGACTCATTAGGGAGGGCATTTCTGTTTCAATTTCTCATGAAATCTTATTAAATCTCTTCCTTGCTTACGAAAGTGGCTGTGTGTGGATTTTTTGGAGGGGAGGGAATCGGGAAGGCTGTTGGAAAGATTGTTGAGGTTGGTCCACTCAGCCTAACCATCTCCATGTTTTGACGTACTCAAAAGGCCGAGGGGAAGGGGAATGTTGTCCAATTGTGGTGGAGGAGGGGGACATAGAATAAGTAGAATATGCTCAAAGGTTGGATCAGGTCCAACCAAACAGAGTGTCAGTGTTCCAGATAGCATCCAAAATTAAATCGGAGTCCAAGTCAAAGTACTGCTCAAGGTTCCAATGTATTAAGAGACCCATGCTGGCAAATCTAGGAAAACCCAAATCTGAAGCTTCTCAGTTTTCCCCACCCACTCAAGTTAAAGTTCAGGATCATGTCCCCACACCCACAAGGCCATCCCATGGTCCAATCTCCCACTGCCATGCTGGCTGTTCCACCCATCCAGTTAACGTCAGGTGCCGAGGTGCCAAGACAAAGGATGACCTTGGTTTTCTAGAAAGAAATTTTGTTTTGGCTACATAGCATTCTACTCCTTACTATTCCCCCTCCCAATTACCCACTATAGAAACAGTATAGTAGAATAAAAGAAGTGTGGCAAGCCAAAGATCCAAAAGGAACACGGCTGCAGGCCTGACAGGCGGCCTCTCCTCAGAAGAGAAATGTTTCCTGCAAGGAGAATAATGTAGGGGTTAACATAACAGAACTAACCACCTCTCCCCCCTCCTTTTGGCTTATCGGGAAATTTATCATGGTATTGTTTTATTAACTTATCAGCTTTTAGGTTCCAATGTTTCACCCAAGTAGCCTCAGACAAAGGGTACCCCTTCCAAGCAACCCTGTACAGCCTGGAGTCTAAAATCTTTTTCACCTCATAGTTTGTTACTCCTTCTATAACTACTGGAGAAGGGGAAGCTTGGGTGGACAGTCGTATGCCGGACCCAATCACTGGCTTCAACAAGCTACAATGAACTTCTGGCTCAATTTCCCCTAGACTTCTGGGTAGACTGAGTTGAACTGTAACTGGGTTAACTATCTTCTCTATTGGGAGTGGACCTAGAAATTCTGGGCCAAATTTCTTGCTAGACATTCTTAATCTTATCTATTTGGTAGATATGGAAACCTTGTCCCCCACACGGAAGGGGGGTTGGAGCGAGTGGTGTTTATCAGCTTGCTTCTTTTAGGCTTCTGCAGCCTCCGCTAGAGCCTTCTTCATATTTTCCCATCCTTTCTTTAGCGTGTCCATCCATTCAGTCAGAGACACAAAGGAGAGGAGCTCCTTCCGCCAGAAATTAAAGACACTCCTGTTTCATCAGGCCGGCTTGGCCTAAGTTATTTACCTAGCCTACAGTCTGTATAATAAATTGTTTTAATTGGGTTTGTATGGGATTATGTTTTAACCTTTAAATTTTAGCACAGGGATAATTTATTTAATTTGATTTTAACTATTTATATTGTGATACTGTTGTGTTTTTTAACTTCCTGTGCACCGCCCCGGGTCCCTTTGGGGAGAGGGTGCGGTTATATAAATCCAAATAAATCAAATCAAATCAAATCAAATCTGGGCAACTCAGGCATGGGAATCAATTCCATGCCGCTGGTAATCTGGAAAGGAGTTAACCAGTGCTGCTGTGGACCGCGTTGTTCTACGCCACTTTGGCGAAGGTTAGTAAGTCCCACCAGTTGTCTTGCTGAAAGTCCACATAACACTGGACATATTGTTCCACCATCGCATTGGCTCTTTCCGCTGTGCCGTTTGTGCCAGGATGAAACACTGAGCTCATCCCTGTGTGGACCCAATAGACCTCAGGAACTCTCTCCAGAACTTGGCAGTGAACTGAACTCTGCAGCCTGAAATGATCTCAGAGGGTGCCACAAAGAAGAGGGAGTCAAACTATTCTCCAAGGCACCTGGGGGCAGGATAAAAAGCAATTGGTGGAAACTAATCAAGGAGAGAAGCAACTTGGAACTAAGGAGAAATTTCCTGACAGTTAGAACAATTAACATCTGGAACAGCTTGCCTCCAGAAGTTGTGAATGCCCCAACCCTGGAAGTCTTTAAGAAGATGTTAGATAGCCATTTGTCTGAAATGGTATAAGGTTCCTGCCTATGCAGGGGGTTGGACTAGAAGACCTCCAAGGTCCCTTCCAACTCTGCTATTGTATTGTATTGTATCCTCCTAGGGACTCCGTGCAGGCGGTCTCGCTGCCTGACAGACTGGAGCAGGAAATAGTGGGCGGATACTTCTGGCCTTTGTTTGTACTAGACACACCTTGGTTGCTTGGGGGAACATGCTCTCTGCCCTGAGATACTGGTCCAACCCATGCCATGTCCAACACTGTTGCTATTGCCAGGCCATGAGGGATAGGGTCTCATTGTTACTCCTCTTTTCTCCCGCACTAATAAGAACATAAGAACAGCCTTGCTGGAAGAGGCCACAGCCCATCCAGTCCAGCCTTCTGTCTCACACAGTGGCTCCCCATTTGCTTCAGGGTCTTCCCAAGCAGATGTCTTCACCTGCTTATGATTCCCTGCAAATGGCATTGAGAAATATCCTGCCTATCTCTCCATCCCAGAGGGTGTCCTTAGGCATCCATCATGATAGCCATGGATACCCTTGTTCTCCATGCTCTCATCCTTTCTTAAAGGTGTCGAGGCTGACAGCTGCCACCACTTCTTCTGGCAGGGAGTTCCATAGACCAGGGATCCTCTGGGTGGAAAAGTCCTTCCTCTTATTTGTTTGAGGTCTTGCTTCCAACAGTTTCATGGAGTGCCCCCTAGTTCTAGTGTTGTGCGATAGGGAAAACAGTTTTTCCTTTCCTACTTTGTCCACACCGTGCATGATTTGATAGACTTCAATCAGGTCACCTCTCAGGCGCCGTCGTTCTAGAGTGAAGAGGCCCAGCCGTTGCAGCCTCAGATGGGAAGGAAGGGGTTCCAGCCCCCTAATCACTCTGGTTGCTCCTGCATTCACCTCCCTGTTCCCCAAACACCCCCCCCCATCCCACCCCATGGCCCTGCAGCTGAGTGTGGTGGGCCCGGAGCGGGTCACCATCCCCTGTCGCCCTTACCTTCTCAGGGAGAGAGGTAGCAATAGCAGAGGGATGAAAGAGCCATATGTGGCACCAGAGCTGTGGGTGGTCGACCACTTAACTATACCATACCAAGGATGTTCTTGCATCACAACAGGATATCAATAAAGAAGAACCTCTGTGAGCTTGGCAGTTTTCATGACCCAACTAGGGAGCATCGTCATTAGAAGGGAGGGGGGCTTGCAGAGAGGAGGAGGAGGAGGAGGAGGAGGAGGAGGAGGAGGAGGAGGAGGAGGACGAGGACTTCCTGCTCTCTGAGCTTGGCAGTTTTCTTGCAGATGTTTCATTACCCAACTAGGGAATGCCATCAGCGCTAGAAGGCCTGGAGTTTTTGGCAGCTGCCACACACGTCTGGCTCCTATTGAAGCAATCGTCCTCTAGAGCAGGGGTCCCCAACCTTTTTTGCACCAGGGACCGGTTTCATTTTAAAGAAAATTCTGCGGACCGGCTGGCATAGAGGAGGAGTGGGGGGGGGTAGGGGGAACAGGCGGCGCATGCGCACACGGGGGAGGGAGTCGGCTCACTCGGCCCTCTAGGGCCTCCAACGGCACAAATGGCCGCACCTGCGCACGCGGGGGGGAGTCGGCTCACTTGGCCCTCTAGGGCCTCCAATGGTGCGAACGGCCGCGCCTGCGCTCTCCCACATCCGGCGCGCACTCTGCCCGGGGACTGCCCCCTCCTCCCTCCTCCTCCTCTCCAGCCCTGCGGCCCGGTTCCTATCAAGCCACGGACCGGCACCAGTCCACGGACCGGGGGTTGCGGACTCCTGCTCTAGAGCTACAAGATCCCTATCACAGTTACTGCTAGGGAGCCAGGTATTCTATACCAGTGCACACCTTTCTCTATGTATATGCAGTTTCATTAAGATCTACACATTGAGTGTGGATCTATCGTTTCGTCCCTGCTGGTGAGAATGAAGTCCAGCGTGGACTATTCTCTATCTTTCGGGGTATGAAACTGACAGCTAGGTTGGTCAGGAATCGGTTTGATCTTCAATTAGGGAGAGAGAGATTGTCTCCCCGTTGATGTTGGGGGAGTTAAAGCCTTCCATTATGATTGCAGTGTGCTTCCTACCTACCTTAATTTACTCATTGGCAAAAAAAAAGACCATCTATTTCAGGCTTGTCAAACTCGGTTTCATTGAAAGCCACAACTGGGCTGTGGTTCAGGGGGCTGGGTGGGAGGGTGCGTCCGACTGGGTGGCCATGGCCAGCTTGATACCACCAGCAACCTGCTTGATGCCACCAGGGTAGACCAGAGAAAAGCCACGCTGCCCTGACCTTTCCTCTTTACCATGGGTAGACCAGGATGATGTGGGCCGGCCCCTTGCAATTTCCAGGCCTTGAGTTTGAGACCTCTGATCTATTTAATAATAATAATAATAATAATAATAATAATAATAATGATGATGATGATGATGATGATGATGATGATGATGATGATGATGATAATAATAATAATAATAATAATAATAATAATAATAATAATAATAATAATAATAATAATAATAATAATAATAATAATAATATTTATTTTGTATACCGCATCCTCTCCCCAAGGGGACTCGGAGCGGTGCACAGGGAAAAAATTAAAATACTATAAAATATACATACAAAGAATAAATACAGTAAATAAAAACGAATTAAATTAGGATTATCCCTGCGCTAAAATCCCCAAGTTATAAAACTAAAATTCCCTAACACCCTAAAGGTAGAGACTAACCTAGGCCGGCCAAGCAGAAAAAGTATGTTTTGAGTTTTTGACGGAAGGAGCGGAGGTCCGTAGTTGTTCTGATGTCGGGGGGAAGGTCGTTCCAGAGGGTTGGGCCCTATTTCCTCTGTTTGGTTGGGTGGCCTGTAATATACGCCTATTGCAGTGCCATTCTTTCTTCCTTTCTTATTCTTTAAATCGCTCCATGGCATGGGACCTGGGTATTTGCGAGACCGCCTCCTACCACACCCCTCCCTTCGACCTGTCCGCTCGCACAGGGAGGGCCTCCTCAGGGTGCCATCGGCCGGTCAATGCCGTCTGGCGATTCCCAGGGGTGGGGCCTTCTCTGTGGCGGGCCCGGCTCTCTGGAACGACCTGCCCCCCATTATTCGTACTATCACCGATCTGCGTCTCTTCCGCCGGGAGCTCAAGACACATTTTTTCCACCTGGCCGGCCTGGTTTAGACTTCAGACTTCGACTTTACTAACTATTTTTAGAGGGTTCTAGTGTTTTAAACTTTTTAGCACAGTTATTCATTTAATTTGGGTTTTAGTGGTTGAATGTATTTATTGAGATGTATGTACTATTTGTATTTTACCTGCTGTGTGCTGCCCCGAGTCCTGCCCAGAAAGGGGGTGGTATAAAAGTCTAAATAAATTAAATTAAATTAAATTAAATATTCCCCGAAAGCATTCAAGATGGTTTTCATCTCTGTTCTGCTGTATTTCTGTAGAGAGAGAGAGTTGTTTCCACTTTCTCTTTTATCCAACAATGGAAATCCCTCTCGCTGTATGTTCCCTTCATGGGTCTCATCCCTCCAGGTTCCTGCAAGGGCAACGATTCCACCTCTGTCTCCTGTACTCGGAGGTCAAGATCACCCTGTCTGTTCCTCGTGCTTTGCTGCATAGGCCCTTGGAGCCCTTTTTAAAGGACCCTCCCTTAGCCTGTTGTGTGTCTCACTTCCCCTTCTTCCTTATCATTTGTTCGATTGGCACACACAATACCAAAAGTCTTTCTTAACGGCAGCCTCCATATTCTTTCGCTCGATTTATTGAGAACAAGGACTAACGGGGCCTAGTTACTTTCGAGACCGTCTTGCTGCCCCATACATCCCTACGACCAATCCGCTCCCACAGAGAGGGTCTGCTCCGGGTGCCGTCAACTGGGCAGTGCCGGTTGGTGACACCCAAGGGAAGAGCCTTCTCTGTGATGGGCCCAACCCTCTGGAACGCTCTTCCCCCCGACCTCCGTGTCATCTCGGACCTCCGCCTATTCCGCCAGCATTTAAAAACGCTTTTCTTCCATCAAGACGGCCTAGCATGATTTTACTCATCACTGCACTTCTTTTAGTTACCAAAGTTTTAATTATGGGTTTTAACTGGTTTTAGCACAGGGTGGGTTTATTTAATTTAGTTTTAATTTTGTATATATTTTGTATTTATATTTTATTATCCCTGTGCGCCGCCCCGAGTCCCTTGCGGTGAGATAGGTGCGGGGTATAAATATAAACAATAATTTTTATTTATTTTATTTTATTTATTTTATTTACATTTATATCCCGCCCTTCTCCGTAGAGGACCCAGGGCGGCGCACAGGAAATTTAAAAAACATACAAAATACAACATAAATACACAATTTAAAATATAAATTAAACCATTTAAAACTATCTAAAAGTCCCCATGGGAGGTTAGGCTAGGCCGGCTTGTTGGAATAAGTATGTCTTTAGACATTGGCGGAAGAGGCGGAGGTCGGTGATGGTACTAATAATAATATAATAATAATAATAATAATAATAATAATAAATCCTTCGTTCCCTCCGACACTGATTTAAGCAACAGAAAGGATGAAGTCTCACACTCACAATCAGACACCCTGGCAATGTTCCCTGGTGCTGGATGGGAGGGGACAGAACAGAGTTTATCCACAGACACACACACACACACCCTTGTATGAGGGGCAGGTGACTGATGAACTTTGGAGCAAGGGAAACAAATTACACAAAGCAGGTAGCACAACCGTCACATGAGGGAAAGATGGGCGAAGATTAGGAGAAGGCAAGGAAAGGCTGGACAATTACCTGGGCCCAGGGACCCCTTCCTCTCCCTGCTGGCCACATGCCAATCGTTTCCAGAGATATCACAAGGTTAGTCTTTGAGAGGCAACGAAAAGTGAAACATAGGAACAGATAAGATAACAGCTGCACCCAGGCTGAACCCGGAGAAGGGACAGGTGTGCCTGCATTTTATGGTCCTGTTTATACCTGTTCCAGGATCTGCTCACCTGAAGGCTCACTGTTAAAAGCCTTCCGGGGGTTCTGGACCTTTTCTGTGGGGCTGCTTGGGACCCCCATTCACTCTCTTCTTGGGCTCCTGCAGCCATTAGAACATAAGAACATAAGAACAGCCTTGCTGGAAGAGGCCACAGCCCATCTGGTCCAGCCTTCTGTCTCACACAGTGGCTCCCCATTTGCTTCAGGGTCTTCCCAAGCAGATGCCTTCACCTGCTTAGGATTCCCTGCAAATGGCATTGAGAGACATCCTGCCTATCTCTCCATCCTGGAGGGTTTCCTTAGACATCCATCATGATAGCCATGGATATCCTTGTTCTCCATGAACTCGTCTAATCCTTTCTTAAAGGTGTCGAGGCTGACAGCTGTCACCACTTCTTCTGGCAGGGAGTTCCATAGACCAGTGATCCTCTGGGTGAAAAAGTACTTCCTCTTATTTATTTATTATTTTAATATTTTTATTAAATTTTTTAGACATACAACAAAATATACATATACAATATTTCACCCTGTGCTGTACATAAGAAAGGAAGATTTGGTTCTTCGGATATGTCCTCACGATCTCCAAAATCCACGTTCTCTGGGTACAGGTATCGAAGCGTCCAAATTTCCAAGCGCATAATCCACAAATGGTTTCCAAGTTTTCCAAAAAGTATCTTTTTTATAAACACCATTTCTAAATTTAATGTCACATGTCATTTTATCATTTAAAGCTAATTTCCACATTTCACAATACCACTCTTCTATTCTAAAATTCACATCTAATTTCCAATTCCAATTTAACAAAATACTAACAAAATATGAGAAAGAATTGATTAGAATTATGATTATAGTGGATAGAATTATAATAGCTAGATATTGGAAATTGGAAAGTACTTCCTCTTATTTGTTTGAGGTCTAGCTATCAAAAGTTTCATGGAGTGCCCCCTAGTTCTAGTGTTGTGCGATAGGAAAAACAGTTTTTCCTTTCCTACTTTGTCCACACCGTGCATGATTTTATAGACTTCAATCAGGTCACCTCTCAGGCGCCGTCGTTCAGAGTGAAGAGGCCCAGCCGTTGCAGCCTCAGATGGGAAGGAAGGTGTTCCAGCCATCTAATTATTCTGGTTGGATTCATTATTAGATGCCACTATACAGTGGCATCTAATAATGCCACTGTATAGTGCCTTGGTAAGGCCACACTTGGAATACTGCATACAGTTTTGGTTGCCACGATGTAGAAAAGACGCGGAGACTCTGGAAAGAGTGCAGAGAAGAGCAACCAAGATGATTAGGGGACTGGAGACTAAAACATATGAAGAACGGTTGCAGGAGCTGGGTATGTCTAGTTTGATGAAGAGAAGGACCAGGGGAGACATGATAGCAGTGTTCCGATATCTCAGAGGGTGCCACAAAGAAGAGGGAGTCAAACTATTCTCCAAGGCACCTGGGGGCAGGACAAGAAGCAATGGGTGGAAACTAATCAAGGAGAGAAGCAACTTAGAACTGAGGAGAAATTTCCTGACAGTTAGAACAATTAACCTCTGGAACAGCTTGCCTCCAGAAGTTGTGAATGCCCCAACCCTGGAAGTCTTTAAGAAGATGTTAGATAGCCATTTGTCTGAAATGGTATAAGGTTCCTGCCTATGCAGGGGGTTGGACTAGAAGACCTACAAGGTCCCTTCCAACTCTGCTATTGTATTGTATTGTATTGTATTGTATTGTATTGTATTGTATTGTATTGTATTGTATTGTATTGTATTTTGTATTGTATTATTGTATTGTATTGTATTGGTTGCCCTCCTCTGCACCTTTTCCATTTCCATAATATCCTTCTGAAAGTATGGGGACCAGAACTGTACACAATACTCCAGATGGGGCCTCACCTCATTCTTCATATGTTTTAGGCTCCAAACCTTTAATCCTCCTAGTTGCTCTTCTTTGCACTTTTTCCAAAACCTCCACATCTTTTCTAAAATGTGGTAACCAAAACTGGACATGGTATTCCAGGTGTGGCCTTATTAAGGCTTTAGAAAGTGGTACTAATCATTTCCCGTGATTTTGATTCTATGCGTCAGTTTACACAAGCGAGGACAGTGTTAGTTTTTTCAGCTGCTGCCACACACAGCTAGCTCACATTTAAGACTTTCATTTGGAAAAACTTAGAGAGTGCTTTAGAAGACACCATGGATGGAAATTTTAAAGGGGAAAACAACTCAAGGGGCTTGGGAAACTCTTAAAAATGAGACTAAAACAACCCAGTTTAGCATACCGTCTGCCAGTGAGAAAGAAAAACCAAAGAATCCTAAATGAAACCAGGACAGTTGTGCAAAGATATTGCTGATAAACCGAAAGACAAAAAGGACAAGTATTTAAAAAAATGGAAAAAGTGACACAACTAAAGCAGAATACAAGTAACTAGTCCGAATCTGCGAAAACGAAGTCAGGAAAGCCAAGGCTTGGAATGAACTAAAACCTGCCCCCGATAGCAACAACAATTTTAAAAAGTCTCTTTCAACATGTACAAAAAACAACAACATTGAATTTTAAAGCACATCTTGTTGTTCCTGGGTATAGTCATTGATTTCCATACTTCCCAGCTTTTGCCAGCTCCTCCGCTGGTTCCGTCCGGTTTTCTTTCTTTGTATGGTTTATGGTTTTATTCAATTTATATACCGCTCCTATCTCCATTGGACTCAGGGCGGTGCACAGGAAATTAAAAAAGAGACGACAAACAACAATAAATACAATCACAACATTAAAATAGCATTAAATTGAAATAACCTGTGCTAAAATATAAACTAAAATGGTAAAATCCCCATACCTAATCAATTTAAAATTGTATCTAATCTAACTGTAAGCTAGGCCGGCTAGGTGGAAGAAGTGTGTTTTGAGTGATTGGCGAAAGAGGCGAAAGTCCGTGATAGTACGAAGTTCGGGGGGGCAGGTCGTTCCAGAGGGCTGGACCTGCCACAGAGAAGGCCCTACCCCTGGGCACCGCCAGCCGGCATTGACCACCTGACGGCACCCTGAGGAGGCCCACCCTGTGGGAGCGGATTGGTCGAAAGGAGGTATGTGGTAGGAGACGGTCCCGCAGATAACTAGGCCCTGTGCCATGGAGCGATTGAAAGATGGTTACCAACACCTTGAAGCGCACCCGGAAGACCACCGGCAGGCAGTGTAGCTCATGCAGGAGGGGTGTTATGTGGAAGCACCGTGAGGCTGCCAAAATCCCCCGCGCGGCCGCATTCTGCACTAACTGGAGCCTCCGGGTGCACCTCAAGGGGAGCCCCATGTAGAGAGCATTTTGTAGTTTTCCATCGGTCCACTATGCTACTAAATTCTTGAAAGTCTTCCTGACGAACTACTTTTCCTGGATTTTATTTATTTATTTTATTTTATTTTTCGAATTTATACCCCGCCCTTCTCCTTGTTAGGACCCAGGGCGGCGCACAGGCATTATTAAAACCATAACACAAGACAATATACAATATTAAAAACATATTAAATTAAATTAAAACCCGTGCTAAAAAACCCATTTTAAACCCTGAAAATTAAAAATTATAGATAGAGTCAGAAACGGGGGCTACGCTAGGCCGACTTGTTGGAATAGATACGTCTTAAGACGTTGGCGGAAGAGGCGGAGGTCCGAGGTGGTGCATAGTTCGGGGGGTAGGTCGTTCCAGAGGGCCGGGCCCGCCACAGAGAAGGCCCTTCCCTTTGAACTTCTGGTGAACCAACCCAGGCAACGACCATCACCAACGCTGAGAAGAAATCAACAAAATTCCTGACCAGGTCCGTTGTCGCCCGGATGTGCAACTGTAAGGCGACGGGGACAAAAGCACAACACTTGAACAACGGAAGAAAATCGACAAATCATCAAATGTTACGACTAGGCAGAACCAACAGCCAGGGGAAGCATACAGTTTTTTGGTATCACTGTACCAGGAGATGCCAGAGTCAGTGAAAAAGAACTGGAAAAATCATGAAATATCACGGCCTGCCCATCGAAACAACGCGATTATGGGTGAAACATGTAACAGTGACACCCATTGTCATCCGGGCACTTGACACCACATCCAAGAATTTTACAAAACACATCAAAAGAGAGCAGCTTCCTGCAATAACACCAGCAGAAATGCAAAAAACTGTGCTACTCGGAATAGAATATATTTTTAAATGATACTTGGTTTGATACCTAGGAAGCTGGCAGCAGTGGTGGGTTTCAAATTTTTTTAGAACCTACTCTGTAGGTGTGGCCTATTTTGTGGGCGTGGCTTGGCAGTCATGTGACAGGGTGGGAGTGGCCACCTTTTAAAATGTGGTGAAACTCATTTAACAACGCTCTTGCTTAGCAACCAAAATTTTGGGCTCAATTGTGGTCATAAGTTATTTCTTTCTTTCTTTCTTTCTTTCTTTCTTTCTTTCTTTCTTTCTTTCTTTCTTTCTTTCTTTCTTTCCTTTCTTCCTTCCTTCCTTCCTTCCTTCCTTTCCTTCCCGTTGGGTCACTGGCAGCGGTGGGCCAGATTTACTTCCAGGTACGCCAGTGAAACCCCCTCTCACCGGTTCTCTAAATTTCACCAACCGGCTCTCGCGAGTAGGTGCGAGCCTAGGAACTGTTAAGGTATTATTATTATTATTATTGTTGTTGTTGTTGTTGTTGTTGTTATTGTTGTTGTTGTTGTTGTTATTATTATTATTATTATTATTATTATTCATGAAACATGAAACTCAGCCAACTGAACATTTAAAAATGCATTGCAAGTACCATTGATTGGTGCTAATGGTTGATACGGTTTGCTTCGAGCATCCTAGGTATCAACCAAGTATCTTCTTAGAATGTAAGATGTTCCAAGTAGCGCCGTTTTTTGCAGTTCCGCTGGTGTTATTGCAGGAAGCTGCAGTTTGCTGATGTATTTATTAAAATTCTTGGACATGGTGCCAAGTGCCCCGATGACAATGGGTGTCACTGTGACATGCTTCATCCAGAGCCGTGTAGTTTCAATGGCCAGGTCGCGATATTTCATGATTTTTTCTAGTTCTTTTTCTTCGACTCTGGCATCTCTACGAATAGCAATATCTATAAACTGTACACTTCGGCCCTCTACAACCGTGATATCTGGTGTGTTGTGCTCCAAATGACAATCTGTTTGTATTCAAAAGTCCCACAAGATCTTCACCTTATTATTATTATTATTATTATTATTCTGTGGTTAATCTTGGGTGAGATTCACAGCCTTTGGGGCTGGTTGGTAGATCAACAGCTCAAGTCCTAACCAAGGACCTAGGAACTGTCAAGGTAACGTCGGAGGATAGAAGCTGTTCCAAGCAGGGTGGGCCTTTGTAGAGTCAGAATGCTCAAGTCCGGCAAACCTGGAACCTCCACATAGCGAGGGAGCCCCCTAGGTCTTGCTCCAAGGGCTCCAATCACAATCGGGACAACATACGACTTTCTCTTCCACCGTCGCTCAACTTCAATCTGCAAGTCCCGGTATTTTGTGATTTTTTTCTTGCTGCTTATTTTCAATTCGTGCATCACCAGGTATTGCGATGTCCACGGACCCTACTTTTTTCTTTTCAACTATTGTTATGGCAGGTGTGTTGTAGGCCAAGTGCCTGTCAGTCTGAATTCTGAAGTCCCACAAGATCTTGACTTTCTCATTCTCTAAAACTTTCTCAACCTGAACATATGTGGTATAAATGTGTGAAAATTAAAAAGTTTTGGCAGCAATTAGAAAAAATGATGGGTGAAATGATGAAAAGAATAATAATATTGAGATCAGAAAATATATTGTTATTGATAATTAATGAACCTGAGTTAACAAAACAGGAGAAAGAATTGATTAGAATTATGATTATAATGGGTAGGATTGTAATAGCAAGATATTGGAAAATAGAGGTAAATATTAAAATAGAAGAATGGTTCTGTGAAATGTGGAAATTAGCCTTAAATGATAAAATGACGTGTGATATTAAATTCAGAGAGGGGGTCTATAAAAAAGACATTTTCTGGAAGACTTGGAACCCATTTGTGGACTACGCACTTGGAACTTTGGATGCCTCGACACCTGTACCCAGGGAACGCGGATTTTGGAGATCTTAAAGACAATTGAAGATATCCAAAGAACCAACTCTTCCTTTCGTTTTGTATAGCACCGGGTGGATTATTGATTATTGTTAAAAAAAAAAAAAAAAAAAAGTAAATTTTATGTGTAGATGTATAATTTGTTGAAAATTATAATAAAAATAATAATTAAAAAAAAAAAACTTTCTCAACCTGACGTTCCCAGGGGCTTTTGCTGTACTCAAATCCAGACTTCTGGCACAATTTCCACTGAAGGTTTTATGTCTCTCACTAATATTATAAAAGAGACTGAGGAGACGGTATCGCAACAGAATTTATTTCTTCACTGTCTTACAACTAGTAACGGAGCAACCGCCAACCCCCTTCGGACCGCTATTTATACAGTAGCTGTCAGACGGGGAACCAATAGAATGGCATAGCTAGAAGGGATCTCGGAGGTCATCTAGTCCAACCCTACTGCCCAAGCAGGAAACCCTTACTGAATCACAGAATGACATAGCTAGACCATTTCTCTTTTTTTTGCAATTTTATTTTTATTTTTAAAACCAACAAAGACAAAACAACACGTATAAAGTACTTTCCTCAATTTCATCAAGCATGTTTTTACAATTAATAATAAAATCACAGGTTATCCATCAAGCATAACTAAAGACATGGCTATTATTGAGCAGTGTGTTCAAATTGCCTTTGGTGTCCCTTCATTGTAAACAAACCTTCCTTCCTTAAATCCTTAATTGCCTCTTAGATAACAATAAATCTTCATGAAGTTACCTATCTCTATCTGTTAGCCTTACAGAAAAAAAGAAAAACAATAAAAGAAAATTTTTCCATCAACTCATGTTCTACCTCGTTACTTTCACTTATCAACAATGTGACCAGTCATAGAGTATACAAACGTATTCAACTCCAGTCCTAACTTTCCATTGTTACCCCTAGTGGTTATTGAATATTTCAATTCATGTATGTGTCAATGATTCATTGCATCCATTAATCAATGTAACATACAAAAAATCTTTCCAGTATAAAGTACTCACTGCTTAGAATTATACATAACATTCAGATCATCCCACTCTTATGCATTAGATTCATTATTCATTATTGTCCTTTATATATCATATAATCAAACATTCTATTTCATAACAAAAAGTTTTCGTAATAATAACTACCGGTATAACTTTCTAATAAAACATAGATAAACATTCAGTTCCAATATTTTTTATCTAACCATTGGTAAAACAAATCCCATACCTTGTAAAATTGCTCATCCTCTTGTTCTTTAATTTCAAATGCAAATTTATTCATTTCAGCATATTCCATTATTTTCCGAATAATTTCCTCTTGTGTTGCTATTTTCTCATTTTTCCAATTCTTTGCAAATACATATCCAACAGCTGTTAAAACATTTACAATCAACTATTTCAAGTCTTTATTGTGTATTTCTGGTAAGATTCCCAATAAAAATAATTCTGGTTTAAAGTCTATGTGTTTGTGTGTCATTTTCTCCAACCACCTGTGGATTTCAGTCCAATCTCTTTTGGCTTCAGTACAGGTCCACCACATGTGGTAGGATGAACCTGCCGTCTGGTGGCATTTCCAACATTTTTCAGATTTGTCCTTAGACATTCTTGCTATTCTCGCAGGGGATAAGTGCCACCTGTAAAACATCTTATACAAATTCTCTTTACAATAATACAATAATACAATAATACAATAGCAGAGTTGGAAGGGACCTTCTAGGTCTTCTAGTCCAACCCCCTGCATGGGCAGGAACCTTATACCATTTCAGACAAATGGCTGTCTAACACCTTTTTAAAGACTTCCAGGGTTGGGGCATTCACAACTGCTGGAGGCAAGCTGTTCCAGAGGTTAATTGTTCTTACTGTTAGGAAATTTCTCCTTAGTTCTAAGTTGCTTCTCTCCTTGGTTAGTTTCCACCCATTGCTCCTTGTCCTGCCCCCAGGTGCCTTGGAGAAAAGTTTGACTCCCTCTTCTTTGTGGCACCCTCTGAGATATCGGAACACTGCTATCATGTCTCCCCTGGTCCTTCTCTTCATCAAACTAGACATACCCAGCTCCTGCAGCCGTTCTTCATATGTCTTAGTCTCCAGTCCTCTAATCATCTTGGTTGCTCTTCTTTGCACTCTTTCCAGAGTCTCCACGTCTTTTCTACATCGTGGCGACCAAAACTGTATGCAGTATTCCAAGTGTGGCCTTACCAAGGCACTATACAGTGGCATTAACACTTCGCGCGATCTAGATTCTATCCCTCTGTTGATGCAGCCCAGAACTGTGTTGGCTTTTTTGGCAGCCGCTGCACACTGCTGGCTCATATTTAAATGGTTGTCCACTAGGATTCCGAGATCCCTCTCACAGTTGCTACTATTGAGCAAGGTACCACCTATACTGTACTTGTGCATTTGGTTTTTCTTGCCTATATGTAGGACCTTACTTTTTTCACAATTGAATTTCATTTTATTAGACAGTGCCCAATGTTCAAGTTTGTCTAGATCCTTCTGTATCTTAAGCCTATCTTCTGGAGTGTTGGCTATTCCTGCCAGCTTGGTGTCGTCTGAGAATTTGATGAGTTCCCCATTTATCCCCTCATCCAAATCGTTGATGAAGATGTTAAAGAGTACTGGGCCTAAAACAGAGCCTTGGGGGACTCCACTGCATACTTCCTTCCATGTAAATGCAGTTCCATTGAGGACTACACGTTGAGTGCGGTTGGTCAGCCAGTTACGAATCCATTTGGTGGTGCTGCTGTCTAACCCACAATTTTCTACTTTATCTAATAGTAGGTTATGGTCTACTTTATCAAATGCCTTACTGAAGTCCAGGTAAATTATATCAACAGCATTCCTCTGGTCCACTGATTTTGTTACTTTGTCAAAGAATGCAATTAGATTCGTCTGGCATGATCTGTTTTTGACAAACCCATGTTGGCTTTTGGCTATTACTTTGTTTGCTTCTAGGTGTTCACTTATTTGTTGTTTAATTATCTTTTCCAGAATCTTTCCTGGTATTGAGGTCAGGCTGATGGGTCTATAGTTTCCTGGATCTGTTTTTTTTCCTTTTTTGAAGATGGGAACCACATCTGCTCTTTTCCAGTCTTCTGGCAGTTCCCCGGTGCTCCAGGATCTCTGAAAGATATAGTTCAGTGGTTCTGAGATCTCGTCTGCCAGTTCCTTCAGAACCCTGGGGTGTAATCCATCCGGTCCTGGTGATTTGAACTCGTCCAGGGCAGACAGGTGCTCACTTACCATTTTCTTCCCTATTTCAACTTGTGTTCCTAATCTGATATTTGTGGTGCTGTTTTTGATTGATTGGACTGTTTTATCCCTTTGTGTAAAGACAGATGCAAAAAAAGAGTTACATAGTTCTGCTTTCTCCCTGTTGCTTATCATCTTCTTGCCATTTTCTCCCAGCAGTGGACCAATTGTTTCCTTAACTTTTTTCTTATTTTTAACATGTTGGAAGAAGCTTTTTTTGTTATTTTTTACTTTTTTGGCAAGCCTTTCTTCATTGTGAGCCTTAGCTTTCCTCACTTCATCTTTACAGGCTCGGGCTATTTGCTGATATTTTGCCTTGGTTATGTCCCCCTTTTTCCACTTTTTATATTTATCCTTTTTGTCTTTCAATTTGTCAGAGAGTTCTTTATGCAGCCATGCTGGTTTCTTTTGGGAACTGTTATTTTTCTTCTTCATTGGTATTGCGCTGGACTGGGCTTTTATAATCTCATTTTTCAAAATTTCCCAAGCTTCTTGAGTTGTTTTCCCCTTGAGGATTCTCATCCATGGAATCCTTCCCAAGCTCTCTCTGAGTTTATTAAAATTAGCTCTCTTGAAGTCTAAGACTCTAGTTTGACTTTGTTCAACTACTTTTGTTTGCATAATGTTGAATTCCAGTATTTCATGATCGCTTGCCCCCAAAGTTCCTGTAGCTTCTACACCTTCTATCATTTCCTCTCTGTTAGTGAGAATTAAGTCCAATATTGCTGATCCCCTTGTTCCCTTCTCTACCTTTTGGGAAACAAAGTTGTCTGCTAGGTTTGTTAGGAACCTGTTGGATCTTCCACTTGGTGCAGAGTTTGTTTCCCAATTGATGTCAGGGTGGTTAAAATCTCCCATTACTATTGCAGTGTGCTTCCTACATACCTTAGTTAGCTGGTTAGCAAAAAGTACATCCACTTTCTCTGCTTGGTTGGGTGGCCTGTAGTATAGACCTATGACAATATCATTCCCCCCCCAACCTTTAATATTGACCCAAATACATTCAAGATGTATTATATGCAGTTGACGTTGTCATTTTATAATTTTGAGACCACAGTTTCTCTAAGTCAATCCCATGTCCAAAGTTTTCCCCCCAGGCTATCATAGTTTCTTTGACTGGTTCTTCCTGTAGCTTCATCTCTATTAAATAGCCATACAGTTTTTTAATTACTTTTTCATCCGTACCTGTTAGCATTTTATCTAATTCTGTCATTTTATCATAAAAGCCCTCCATTTTTCGATATTCATTGTATCTAGAATGTATTTGCAAATATGAATACCAACTAATATCAATTCCTTCCTGTTTCACCATTTCTGACCGAGGGCCGTCCAGTCTCTTCTTGAAAGCTTCCAGGGAAGAAGTTCCCACAACTTCTGAACGCAACTTCCGTTCCATCGGTCGAGGGTTCTGAGGGGCAAATAAAACAGGCTTTGTTATTTGTTAACTAACATAGTTAGTTTGTATTTTAATCTGATTTATATTATTTCTTTTAAACTGATGTTCAAGATTTATTAGCTTTTAACATTCCTAAACTGATAGGAATCGACTCAACCCGTCCAAGACCGAGGGGCTGTGGTTTCCGGCATCATGATATAGCCAGTTGGTTCCATTTCTGGCTATCGGGGGGGAAGTCATTAGCTCCCACGGAAAGGGCCCGCAACTTGGGCGTCCTCCTAGACTCTCGGCTGTCTTTGGATGACCATATGACAGCTGTGGCCAGGGGGGCTTTTTATCAGGTTTACCTGATACGCCAGTTGTGCCCCTTTCTAGATCGTGACGCCCTACGCACGGTCACTCAAGCCCTCGTCATCTCCCGCCTGGACTACTGCAACACTCTCTACATGGGGCTTCCCTTGAGGTGCATCCGGAGGCTCCAGCTGGTTCAGAATGGGTGCCTGTGGCCTTCCGGGTGCGCTTCAAGGTCTTAGTAACCATCTTTAAAGCGCTCCATGGCAAGGGACTTGGTGATTTGCGGGACCGCCTCCTACCACATACCTCCCTTCGACCTGTCCGCTCCCACAGGGAGGGCCTCCTTAGGGTGCCGTCGGCCGGACAATGCCAGCTGGCGACTCCTAGGGGGAGAGCCTTCTCTGTGGCAGCCCCCGCCCTCTGGAACGGCCTGCCCCCCCGACCTCCGTACAATCACGGACCTGCGCCTCTTCCGCCGGGCATTAAAAACACACTTATTTTATGCGGCCGGCCTGGCATAATTTTTAAATTTGATCTTAGCAAGGTTTTTTTTAATGTTTTTAGCACGGGTTTTTAATTTAATTTATTTTTAATATATTTCTACTGTATTTAGTGTTATAGTATTTTATTACTCCCTGTGCACCGCCCTGAGTCCTGCAAGGGAGATAGGGCCGTACATAAATGTGAAAAATAAATAAAATAAATAATAAAATAAATAAAATAAATAAAATAAATAAAATAAATAAAATAAATAAAATAAATAAAATAAATAAAATAAATAAAATAAATAAAATAAATAAAATAAATAAAATAAATAAAATAAATAAAATAAATAAAATAAATAAAATAAAATAAATAAATAAAATAAATAAAATAAACAAGTTGGAGACTAGCTCCAGATAAGAAAAGTTTGTTAGTACAATTTGGGGTCTGGCTTATCTCTTGTGAACCCTAAACAACCTTTTTCCTTACAATTTATTCCCTTTCAGACCTCATTTTAATAAACATGTATGCTGTTATCCCATCCAATCAACTTTCCTCTTTCAGGTTTCTTTGTTATAGTTAACTCTCAAAGGGGATGTAAGCTAAAGATCGGGGTTCCCTCTTTGAATGAGGAATCCCTTTTGTCTGAACAGTCTGATCAATGGGAATAAAATGATCTTCCTTCTCTCGGTTTGTCTCACTGGAAAATATGCACACCGAGACGCGAGCCATCCCTTCCCACTGTCAAGAAATTTCTCCTTGTGGCTAGGTTGAATGTTGGGATCCTCTTGAGATTAACCAATCAACCAAGGTGTACTCTCTCTCTCTCTCTCTCTCCCTCCCTCTCTTTCACTCACTCTCTCTCTCCTTCTCTCTCTCTCTCTCTCTCTCTCTCTTTCACTCTTTCTCTCCCTCCCTCTCTCTTTCACTCTCTCTCTCCCTCCCTCCCTCCCTCTCTCTTTCTCTTATTCTCTCCCTCTCTCTCCCTCTCTCTCTCTCTCTCTCTCTCTCTCACTCTCACTCACTCTCTCTCCTTCTCTCTCTCTCTCCCTCTCTTTCACTCACTCTCTCTCTCCTTCTCTCTCTCTCTCTCTCTCTCTCTTTCACTCTTTCTCTCCCTCCCTCTCTCTTTCACTCTCTCTCTCCCTCCCTCCCTCCCTCTCTCTTTCTCTTATTCTCTCCCTCTCTCTCCCTCTCTCTCTCTCTCTCTCTCACTCACTCTCTCTCCTTCTCTCTCTCTCTCCCTCTCTCTCTCTCCTTTTCCTTTTCCCAGCCAAGGCCAGGCAGCCCTCTCTCCCAGGAAGAGTTTAACTGATGGTCCTGCTACCCAACAAGGAAGGCAAGACCCGGGTGTTGTGGCAAAACGCTCCTGGGGTTGTGTAAATTTCTCCCGGTTGCAGGGAAGAAAGTGGTCTCCAGCTGGTCACACACACCCCCAAGCTAGGAGAAAACGGGTCAGGCGGCATTCCCCAGAGCCCCTCCCCTGCACCGGGGGGGGGGGAGGATCGCGGCTACCCCGCTATAACCCCCCCACCCTACACACACACACACACACACACACACACACACACAGGAGATGTGGTCGGAGCGGGAGGGGGCGGGGGCGAGACTTTCCCTGCCTTTCTCCTAAGGGGCGGACTCGGGCCAAGCCCCGGCCCCCTTTGCCGCTGTCCACCCCTGGCCGGCCGGGAGAAAAGGAGCTGGGCGGCCCCGCAACTCAGCAGCTGCCGATCCTGCGAGGCGCGGGGAGATCCGGAGGCGAGGCGGCGAGCGCCTGCAGGGTTCCCGCAGCAGCGCAGGTGGGGAAGGGGCGGCGGAGAGGTGCTGAGCTGTGGGAGGGAGGCTGGACGGCTAGCTCGGAGGGCGCAAGGGGGCGAGGAGAGGGACGCAGTCTTCCCACGCGAGTCGGGAGGGGGCTCCCGTCTTTATTGCTAGAGTTTTGGAAGAAGAGGCTGGACGGCAGCCCTGGGGGTGGCTCTCAGGGGTCCGGTTAAGACCCCCCCCCCACTCTGAGGAGGCCACACTTGGAATCCTGCATCCAGTTTTGGTCGCCACAATGTAAAAAAAAAAAAGATGTGGAGACTCTAGAAAGAGCGCAGAGAAGAGCAACAAAGAGGACTAGGGGACTGGAGGCTCAAACATATGAAGAACGGTTGCAGGAACTGGGTATGTCTCATTTAATGAAAAGAAGGACCAGGGCAGACAGATCGGTGTTCTAATATCTCAGGGCTGCCACAAAGAAGAAGGAGTCAAACTATTCTCCAAGGCACCTGATGGTAGAACAAGAAGCAATGGGTGGAAACTAACCAAGGAGAGAAGCAACTTAGAACTGAGGAGAAATTTCCTGACAGTTAGGACAATTAGTCAGTGGAACAGAAGTTGCCTCCAGAAGTTGTGAATGTCCCAACCCTGGAAGTCTTTAAGAAGATGCTGGATATCCATTTGTCTGAAACCGTATAGGGCTTCCTGCCTAGGCAGGGGGTTGGACTAGAAGACCTCCAAGGTCCCTTCCAACTCCGCTATTGCATTATTGTATTATTATTGTATAACCTCCCAGCCTTCTCCCTCCCGTCGGTCAGAGCCGAGTCCCCTCTGATCTCCACGGGCCAGGAGGGAGGGAAAGGCGCCCCCCCCCCAGCCTGCAGTACAATAATACAATAATACAATAGCAGAGTTGGAAGGGACCTTGGAGGTCTTCTAGTCCAACACCCTGCGTGGGCAGGAACCTTATACTATTTCAGACAAATGGCTATCTAACATCTTCTTAAAGACTTCCAGGGTTGGGGCATTCACAACTTCTGGAGGCAAGCTGTTCCAGAGGTTAATTGTTCTGACTGTCAGGAAATTTCTCCTTAGTTCTAAGTTGCTTCTCTCCTTGATTAGTTTCCACCCGTTGCTTCTTGTCCTGCCCCCAGGTGCCTTGGAGAATAGCTTGACTCCCTCTTCTTTGTGGCACCCTCTGAGATATCGGAACACTGCTATCTTGTCTCCCCTGGTCCTTCTCTTCATCAAACTAGACATACCCAGCTCCTGCAACCATTCTTCATATGTCTTAGTCTCCAGTCCCCTATACAGTCCCCAGTATCAGAGGGTCCCAAGAGGGGGTGGGAAACAGATTCTCCCCTCCTCCCCCCCCCCATTCGAAACTTGGACGAAGCCACAGGTGGCTAGCAAAATAGACACACCCAAGAGCAGATGTCCGCCCAGACCCATCCCTCCCTTGCAGCGCAGCCCCCCCCTCACAAAAGACCACAAGTTCACAATCTTCCCCGAAATGCCTGCCCCCCCCCCGGCTTTCCTTTAAATTACAATGCTCGGTTTCGCCCCCCTTTCTCCCTCCTGCCCCCAAATAGGGATCGTGGCCAGACCATCCGGCGCCTCAAGAACAGGAGTCCGGGCCGAGGGAATTGGCGTCTGCAGCTGGAAATGGGGCTCTGGAGCTGGTTCTGGGTAGGTGTGAGAAAAGTGTGTGTGCGTGTGTGTGTGTGAGAGAGAGAGAATGAGAGAGAGTGAAGGAGAGAGAGAGAGAGAGAGAGAATGAGTGAAAGAGAAGTGAGAGAGAGAGAGTGAAAGAGAGAGAGAATGAAGGAGAGAGAGAGAGTGAAAGAGAGAGAGAGAGAGAGAGAGAGAGAGAGAGAGAGAGAGAGAGAGAGAGAGAGAGAGAGAGAGAGAGAAACATTGCTTTGGGAAAGTGGAGGGGGGGTTGTTTCCCAGAGCAGCTTCGGTGCCTTGAATGGGGTGGGGGACCAGGCTGCAATTCCTGGGCAGGAAGGCAGGGGGCCAAGGCCTTCTGGTGCCCAGAGCCGCAGAGTCTGACTCATTTCCTTTCCCCCTTCCAGGGATCCAAGGATCCAGAGGCCAACCTGGGTGAGCGAGGAGGACAAGTCTGGCATTGGGAAGAAGGGGGCGCCGAAGAGCCACAGAGAGGATGAGAAGGGCAGAGGCTAAAACAGGAGTTGCGGGCGGCCAATTTAGAGAAAAGAAAGACATGGGCACATGGGAGCAATCTTCCAGGACCTAGGGCTGTCACAACCCCCACCCCCCCCTTCTAACACTGATGATGTTCCCTACTGGGGTAATAAAACATCTGCAAGAAATCCACCCAGCTCAGAGAGCACCAAGAAGTCCTCCTCCTCCTCCTCCCCCTTCTCCTCCTCTTCCTCTGTAAATCCACTCCCTTCTAGGACTGAAGACGTTCCCTTGTTGGGTCATGAAACGTCTGCAGGAAAGCTTCCCAGCTCAGACAGCCCCAGGCTGCATAGCATTTCGTTGGTCCAGTTCCTTTCTGTGCAACGGGTTCCAACCCATGTTGATGGCGGGGTAGAGTCCCAACTCATGGTGGCTCCTTTGGGAGGGGGGGTTGCCCCATAGAGCTGGGTATCTACTTGACCTCTCTCTGAGGACACCCACACCATGGGCTAAACTAAAGTATCACCAATAGGCTGATGGGAGTCATCTTTCTCTCTCCATCCTGGGTGAGCCAAGTGATGCTGCAGCCGCCCTCTTGTGGGGGCTGGGGGCTGGGGGGGGGCTGTGGCTGGATGGGAAACAGAGGTTTCAGCTGAACCCTGGTTAGATTGGGGGGGGATCACACAGAGGATTCAGAGGTTTATTGTCCGTAGTGCTGGGGTCTAATGACCACTTGCTTTTGGACAAGAGTTGCTCTAGTATCATCGAAATGGTATAAGGTCTCCTGATTGAGAAGATCTCCAAGGTCCCTTTCAGTTCCATTCCATTCCACTCCACTTTCTGTTCTCTTCTGTTCCATCCAACATCCAAAGGAGGGACAGAATGAAAGCAGCAATTAAAACACATTTTTAAAATTCTTCTAAATCATGGAATTGAACTGTCGAATTCTCAGCTCTGAATCCTGATCTTGAAGCAGACTGGGTGCCACCCAAAACCTCGGGTCCCCAAAACAGCCCCAAAGGTACCTTTTTCCCCCCTTTTCTTTTCCAGGAGGCACCTGGACTGATTTTCCTTTGAAGACGGGAGCTTCTTCAGCTTTGGTTTGTCCGTGGCGAAGAACTTTCTCCGATTGAGGAGCAAAACG
This sequence comes from Rhabdophis nuchalis, assembly GCA_039707465.1. Classification (NCBI taxonomy): domain Eukaryota; kingdom Metazoa; phylum Chordata; class Lepidosauria; order Squamata; family Natricidae; genus Rhabdophis; species Rhabdophis nuchalis. Next base: position 1,052,144 of record CM077647.1, on the reverse strand, counting down.
TCTTCAAAATAAAAGAAACACCAGAAAGTCCGGTTGCCTCCTGGGGGTGGGGGGTGGGGGAGCCCTTTTGGGGGACAAGCAGGACGTGGGTGACGGAGAACCTTCGTGGATGAGGGAAACCAAGCAGCGGATCAATCTGCATGAGGCACCCCCACCACCCCTGCTGCCCGCCCCCAACTTCGCTCCCAGATTCCGCCATTAATGCTCTTCCTTGTCCTTAGAGAAAGATCGGAACGAAGACTTCGAAGTGGTCGGCAAAGAAGGTAATTCTTGTCATCTCCTTGACTTGGGATCGGGTCTCATAGCAGAGCAGCATGACATGAGGGTAGGTCCTCCCTGCCAAAAACGTGGCTTGTGACCCAGTCCTGAAATCACAGCCACTGCAGCACCCCGCTGGTCATTGGCCGAGGGAGCACGGACACTTCTAACTGCAAGCATTTCCCTTCCCCAACAAGGCACTTCTTCCTCTATACCAGCATAGAACTGAAGAGAATTTGGAATAGGATAGAACAGGACAGGACAGGACAGGACAGGAGAGGGACTAGGAGTAAGTAGAGTAGAGTAGAGTAGAGTAGAGTAGAGTAGAACAGAATACAGAATACAGAATACAGAATACAGAATACAGAATACAGAATACAGAATACAGAATAGAATAGAATAGAAATTGGAATAAATAGAGAATAGAATAGAATAGAATAGAGAATAGAATAGAATAGAAATTGGAATAAATAGAGAATAGAATAGAATAGAATAGAATAGGGAATAGAATAGAATAGAATAGAGAATAGAATAGAATAGAGAATAGAATAGAATAGAATAGAGATTGGAATAAATAGAGAATAGAATAGAATAGAATAGAGAATAGAATAGAATAGAAATTGGAATAAATAGAGAATAGAATAGAAATTGGAATAAATAGAGAATAGAATAGAATAGAGAATAGAATAGAATAGAAATTGGAATAAATAGAGAATAGAATAGAATAGAATAGAATAGAGAATAGAATAGAATAGAGAATAGAATAGAATAGAATAGAGATTAGAATAAATAGAGAATAGAATAGAATAGAATAGAGAATAGAATAGAATAGAAATTGGAATAAATAGAGAATAGAATAGATATTGGAATAAATAGAGAATAGAATAGAATAGAAATTGGAATAAATAGAGAATAGAATAGAGATTGGAATAAATAGAGAATAGAATAGAATAGAATAGGGAATGGAATAGAATAGAGAATAGAATAGAAATTGGAATAAATAGAGAATAGAATAGAATAGAGAATAGAATAGAATAGAATAGAATAGAAATTGGAATAAATAGAGAATAGAATAGAATAGGGAATAGAATAGAATAGAATAGAATAGAGAATAGAATAGAATAGAAATTGGAATAAATAGAGAATAGAATAGAATAGAATAGAGAATAGAATAGAATAGAAATTGGAATAAATAGAGAATAGAATAGATATTGGAATAAATAGAGAATAGAATAGAAAAGAAATTGGAATAAATAGAGAATAGAATAGAGATTGGAATAAATAGAGAATAGAATAGAATAGGATAGAATAGAATAGGGAATGGAATAGAATAGAGAATAGAATAGAATAGAAATTGGAATAAATAGAGAATAGAATAGATATTGGAATAAATAGAGAATAGAATAGATATTGGAATAAATAGAGAATAGAATAGATATTGGAATAAATAGAGAATAGAATAGAATAGGAATAGAATAGAATAGATATTGGAATAAATAGAGAATAGAATAGAATAGAATAGAATAGAATAGAATAGAATAGAATAGAATAGAATAGAATAGAATAGAATAGATATTGGAATAAATAGAGAATAGAATAGAACAGAACAGAACAGAACAGAATAGAATAGAATATATATTGGAATAAATAGAGAATCGAATAAACAGAGAATAGAATAGAATAGAATAGAAACTAAGAGAGGGAAGAGAATGAGAATAATAGAACAGAACAGAATAGGGGAGGGAAGAGAAATAGCTTAGATTTATATACAATTTCGCACTGCTTTATAGCCCTCTCTAAGCAGTCTATAAAGTTACCATCTTGCCCTCAACAGTCTGGATCCTCTTTTGATCGACCTCGGAAGGATGGAAGTCAGCTGTCAGGCCTGTTTCTTCGTTGACTCAGGAAAGACCACACTTAGACATTATTTTGAAATGTTAAGGCTCCTTTTACTAAGTTACGATAGCGTACAGACCAAGTAAAGCTGAGAATGAATAGTTTAGGCGCGAACAGAAAGTATTAAGCTTAAGCCCATCCCAATCCCCAAACCCCCCCTGTGCATTGTCCAATATGCAGCCATCTCCAACATCAGGTGGGCAGGTCTTCACCATCCTGGAATGCAGGTCCGTTAAACAGGAGATAACACGAACCATCAACATTGTCCACCAGCAGAACACACTCATCCCAAACCCCCCCCCCTCCCCGTTTCCATGGCAGCGAAGCAGGAACTAGCGAGACTAACATCCGGACCTCCTCCAGGAACAGCGGGAAATCCAGGGCAGCAATAGGCATACGAGAGGCTACACCTGAAAGACAAGAAGGGAGAGACAAAACAACAGAGAGGAGAAAGAAAAAGAGTCAAGGTTTGTGTGGATACTTGGCATAAAACTGGCGTACCAGTTTAGGAGCTTTGAGATGCTCTTTATCCACCCATTCGTTGTGAGAAGGGGGAAAATCTTTCCACATGACCAGGAACTGAGTTTTATTTCTGCGGATTCTGGAGTCCAAAATGTCTCGCACCTCATAATGATGATGACCATCCACCAAGGTAGGTGTAGGAGTATCAGGCAATCTTTTGCGGAGATGGGAGGTACGAGCAGGTTTCAGTAAGTGAACATGGAATACAGGGTATAGTCGCCGATAGGTCTTGGGGAGATCCAAACGGACCGACACAGAGCTGATAATTTTGGTGATCGTGAAAGGTCCAACAAATTTGGGACCCAGCTTCTTGCATTTTTGGGGGCTATCCAAATTTTTGGTAGATACATAAACCTGATCACCAACTTTGTAGGAGGGAGGGACTGCTCGTTTCTTATCAGCGTACAGTTTGTGCGAGTCATGGGCATCGTTTAAAGTTTTCCGGAGAACCGGCCAAACAGAAGATAATCTAGAGGACCATTCAGATAAAGAGGGAACCGTCGGCGAGTCGTGAGGCAGTTCGGGTATGGGCACAAAGTCCTGTCCGTAGATGATTTTAAAGGGGGTCATATTCGTACTGGAGTGAACAGAGTTATTATACGCAACTTCGGCATGTATGAGAAGATCAGCCCAATCATCTTGTTGAAAATTAATAAAGCAGCGTAAGTACTGTTCGAGAACGGAATTAACCCTTTCACAAGATCCATTCGTCTGAGGGTGGTAGGCGGAGCTTAAGCTTTGGGCGGAGCCAATCAGTCTCAAAAACTCCTTCCAAAAATGGGAAGTAAATTGGGTTCCTCTATCGGAGATGATGCGTTGCGGGACGCCATGAAAACGATAGATATGGGAAACGAACAGTCGGGCCAGAGATTTGGAAGAAGGAATTTTAGTACAGGGGACAAAATGAACTTGTTTAGAAAAAAGATCGGTAACTACCCAGATAACGGTATAACCCTGACTGGGCGGAAGATCAACTATAAAGTCCATTGAAATTTCCTTCCAAGGCCTTTCCGGCGTAGCTACAGACTGGAGAAGACCCTGTGGCTTACCCGGCGCACGTTTCGAAGCCGCACATACAGGGCAACTGGCAATATACGATTCAACATCTTTCTTCATTGATGGCCACCAGAACTGTGTCTTGATAAGATGAATAGTTTTAACGAAACCGAAATGACCAGCTAAACGTGAGTCGTGTGCGCGTTGCAAGACAAAAGGACGTAATGTAGCAGGAACATAGATCTTAGAACCAATCCAAGGAAGATCGTCTCTGGTAGTACAATCACCTGAATGAGTCGAATACCAATCATCAGTAAGTAATTCATCCTTAATACGAGCAATCAGGTCAGCAGGTGGAGTAGTTTGGACAGTAGTTTGGGCTATAGTAGATACTGGAGTAGCAGGTAAAGTGAGTGGCATTATCGGTTGTACTATGGTGAGCTTAGACACATCATATTGTGGCAATCTGGAAAGTGCATCAGCCATGAAATTTTTGCCCCCAGGAATGTATTTGAGGTGGAAATTGAAACGATGGAAATAGTGAGCCCAACGAAGTTGCCTTGGGGACAATTTCCGAGAGGAGGTAAGAGCTTCCAAATTTTTATGGTCCGTCCAGACCTCGAAAGGATGTGGGGCACCCTCAAGAAAATGTCGCCAAGTCATGAGAGCCCACCGAACAGCAAAAGCCTCCTTTTCCCAAATCGCCCAACCGCGTTCGGACGCAGTGAGTTTCCGAGAGGTGTAAGCACAGGGTTGTAATTGGCCATGTTGATTGAGTTGTAACAGGACTGCTCCCACCGCGACATCACTAGCATCCGCTTGAATCACAAATGGGGAATTCACATCGGGGTGTTTAAGAACAGGCTCAGCCGCAAACAACCGTTTAAGCTTTTCGAAAGCGGCCTGACATTCCATCGTCCATTTGAGAGGGGTTCCTGGACGAGGCTTGCCTTCTCCTTTTGTTTTCAGAAGGTTTGTAATGGGCAAGGCAATATCAGCGAATGACGGAATAAATTGGCGGTAAAAATTCGCAAATCCCAAAAAACTTTGCAATTGTTTACGGGTACGGGGAGGGGCCCACTCCGTCACTGCCTTGACTTTAGCAGGATCCATTTCAATTCCCTCAGAGGAGATACGGTAACCCAAATAGTCAATTCTTTCCTGGTGAAACTCACACTTAGAGAGTTTGGCATAAAGTTCAGCGGAACGCAACTTATTTAATACGGAGCGCACTAGTTTAACGTGCTCGTCGTGTGTTTGCGAGTAGACGACGATGTCATCAATGTAAACAATAACTCCCTTGTAAAGGTGCTCGTGGAGAACCTCATTTATTAGTTGCATAAACACTGAAGGGGCACCTTGAAGACCGAAAGGGAGGACTTTGAATTGGAAACATCCGAGCGGACAGTTAAAAGCTGTTTTCCATTCGTCCCCCTCTTTGATTCTGACCCTGTAATAGGCTTCACGTAAGTCCAACTTCGTAAAAATCTTACCGGTAGCCAGGTGAGCAAGCATGTCCTTCATGAGCGGAAGGGGGTAAATATTGTGTTCACAAATGGTGTTGAGATATGAGTAGTCCTGTATTAATCTTAGAGTGCCATCTTTTTTTCCCCTAAACATAACTGGTGCTGCTACACGGGGCCTAGCTGGTTCAATGAAACCCCTTTGAAGGTTTTTATCGATGAATCTACGTAATTCCTCCATCTCCCGCGGGGTCATTGAGTACATACGAGGTTTGGGTAATTGAACCCCAGGAAGAAAATCAATTGAACAGTCAGTAGCCCTATGAGGAGGAAGGGAATCACAAGATCTTTCACTGAAGGCATCCTTTAGGTCCCAATATTCTTTGGGAATTTTCTCCTCGCCTGGTATGACCTCGGGTGATGGGAAATCCAATAAAGGTGCAGCAGATTCAATATGGGGGGGTGGGTGATGTTGCGGGGGTTGATCAGTTTCTGATGGAAGAGAGGTATGTTCCGGGAGGGATAAAGGAATGCGTACCCAACCTTCCTTCCAGTTTATCAGAGGATTCCATTTACGTAGCCAATTGACCCCCAAAATTACAGCATTATCGGCAATGGCAGTTACAATAAAGTTGATGGTCTCAGTATGGCCCGTGCCTATAGAAACATGAATTGGTTCGGTGATAAAAGATGCTGGGGTGCCCCAAGCTACAGAACCATCCATTTGGCAAAAGGCTATGGGAGTTTTCAAGGTTTTAAGGTGGAAACCCATTTTAGACACGATGTCTTGGCTTATGAGACATTTTGAGCAACCAGAGTCAATGAGAGCCTGCACATTGCATGTACGTCCAGTAGATGGAGCTAAAAGCATTAAATTAATATAAAGGGGCCCGGAGCGATGACTCACCAGGTTGTCGTCAGAAGAGTCAGAAGACGCTTCCCAATCATCAGGTCCTGGGGAGGGCTGGTCAGCAGAGAGGTTGATGGGTTCCATCCCACTCATAGCCGGTTTGGCGCGCACAGTTGGCGTCCTAGGCTGTTTCCGGTCCGAGGAAGAAAGTGGGCGTGGAGGTGGTTTTGATCGGCATTTGTCTGCCCAGTGCCCCTCCTCCCCACAGCGATAACAGCTGCCTGAACGAAGCTGGGTTGTTCTCCCCTCCCCCTTTTGCATGCGTTTCTCCCTCGCAGGGGGGTGAGATTTGGGGCTATCTTCCTGTGTTTTTTTCTCCAAGCGGACTGGATCCTGCAAGTGGGCATGATCCAATTCGACATCCGAAGCTAGATCTATCCAGTCATTCAAAGTTTCGGGGCGAAATCTGTTCACACATGTTTGATAAATGTCTTTATTCAGCCCTTCAACATAAATGTCCATTAGGGCCTGTTTACTATAACCAATCATAAACACTGATAGCTCCTGGAAAATCTGCGTGTAAGCCTGAATAGACATGTCCCCCTGCTGCAAACTTTTTAGTTTCATTTTTGCTTTCCTCTCAACACGGGGGTCTTCAAAACGCCTTCTAAGAGCATTCATGAAGCGATCGAAATCGCGCAGTGCCGGTGAGCGGCAATTATGCAATGAAACCAGCCAATTAGAAGCTTGATCTTCTAGGGTCATAGATACAATTCTGATTTTGATATCATCGTCCATATCAGCTGCGTAAAACTGCATGTAATTATCGACGTGAATTAGAAAAAACGCCAGTTTGTCGGCACTTCCGTCGTATTTCACACCCAAAGGAGGCAGTTTCGCAAGTCGGCGGGGGTTAATGGGGTTGGCTTCCCTTCCGGCCTGAGGGGGGGGGAGGGAGTTGCTCTCCTGCTTTGCCTGGCAGAAGCCGCCTCTCTCCGCAATTCCCTGCCGGCTTGAGGAGGGGGGGATGGTGTTGAAACCCTGCTTCGTCTGCCCGGAGCTGCCTGTGAACCTCTTGGCTGTGGGCGATCCGCCTCCCTCCCCCAGATTTTTTCCAGGGCTAACCTCTTCTCATCTGCCTGGCGGAGTAAGTCCTGAGCCATCTCCTTTAGTTCCCTTTCTTCTCTTAAGAGCTCCGGAATGACTTTCTTTGGGGAAAGTCGACGTCTGGAGACGTTTACCCCACTCATTCCTACCCCTTCAGACCAACGTTTAGGTTTGACTGATTCTTCAGCTGGCAGATTTAGATCTAGGCCAGCCAAACCTTCCATCACTGACCTGATCCCTTCGGATTGAACAGGAGGATGCGATGCTTCAGCTCCCAAAATTGTTTCAGGCAGGACCTCTACCAACGGAGGCTCCTCTTGTGAAGGGTCCGACATCAGGGCAGGTTTTTGGTTTTGTTGATTCTCAGCTTAATGTCAGGCCTGTTTCTTCGTTGACTCAGGAAAGACCACACTTAGACATTATTTTGAAATGTTAAGGCTCCTTTTACTAAGTTACGATAGCGTACAGACCAAGTAAAGCTGAGAATGAATAGTTTAGGCGCGAACAGAAAGTATTAAGCTTAAGCCCATCCCAATCCCCAAACCCCCCCTGTGCATTGTCCAATATGCAGCCATCTCCAACATCAGGTGGGCAGGTCTTCACCATCCTGGAATGCAGGTCCATTAAACAGGAGATAACACGAACCATCAACATTGTCCACCAGCAGAACACACTCATCCCAAACCCCCCACCCTCCCCGTTTCCATGGCAGCGAAGCAGGAACTAGCGAGACTGACATCAGCCTTCTGTCCTTCTGAGGTCAATCAAAAGAGGACCCAGATTGTCAACCTTGAGCTGGTCAGGATCGAACTCCTGGCAGTGCACTGGAGCCATAGGAGCCATTGGTCAGGGCACTCCAGGCCTGGCCTGTCAGCTGACCAGCGCGCACGTGTGCACTGGCCAGCTGCCTTTGACCTTCTTTTGAGACCATTTTTCACCCTCCGGAGGCTTCAGGAGCTTCCCTGAAGCCTCCGGAGCACGAAAAAACGGCCCTACGGGTAAATGGGAATTTCGGGAATGGACTTCTGGTTTGCTCATAGGGCTGGTTTTAGCTCTCCGGAGCCTTCAGGGAATCCTCCTGGAGGCCCTCCCCAAGCTCCTGCAAAGTTTTTGCCCTTCCCAGGCTCCTATAAAGCCTCTGGAGCCTGGAGAGGGCAAAAAAAACACACCAAAATGGGTTTTTTTGTTCATGCACACGTGCACACTGGGGTCATTATGAGTGTGGCACGGCTGCGCACGCCCCACCCCTGCATTCCCCCTGCTTTTGGCAGGTGAGCCAAAAAAGGTTCCCCATCCCTCTTAATAGGCGGTTGGCCTAGAAGACTTCCGAGGTGCCTCCAACTCAGTTAATCTCTATTCTGTGACGACCTCTTAAGATGTTTAATTTAACCTCCCGCCACCTTTTCATTCTGTGTGCTGTTTGATTTACCTGGCCATGCTCCTGCAATCCAAACTGTGCTTATTTATACAAAACTGCAGGCAAACACAACACCCAGCAGCCTCCCCGTGTGCATGAGGGCTGCTCCTCTGCATAGGGGGAGGGGAGGGGGTTTCCAATGGTTTCCGTGCATGGAATATATGCATGCTTTCAAGTCTTGAACGCATGCGTGTAATCCTCACTTACAGACCGCCTCATTTAGTGACTGAAATGAAAATGGTTGGGAGGGGGACACACACACACCACAAATAACTTTCCGACCAGTGCTTACATTTATGGGCCTCGCCTCATCCCCCAGTCTCCTGATCAACCTTCAGGCACTTCATAAGCCAGCATGTGTTGATGACCGTTTTCCAATTAAGGTCCAAGAAGCAGGATAGATGGTCAACACAGCTCTCGTGATGCAGATCTGGGTCGGGTGGGGTCTCAATTCCACTCACAACGGAACGGGAAGTTGAAGTCTTAAGTCTTGCATTGGCATGTGATTTTTTGCTGGGTGTTCTGACCCAGCTCCCCAAACACGACAAACCTTCTGTAGTTGGAGCCATGATTCCTTTATTAGGAGTGCCTGCCACATCTATTCATCTCCGTCCCCTGCCTTTGATCCCCAGAGACAGGGTGGGGCTTCACCAGCAGTGGTGTCTCTCCGTCCCAAGGACCGGCCCATAGATTTCCACTGCTCTCCTCTCCTCTACTACATCTATTCATCTCCGTCCCCTGTCTTTGATCCCCAGAGACAGGGTGGGGCTTCACCAGCAGTGGTAGCTCCTTCATTCCAAGGACTGGCCCATAGATTTCCACTGCTCTCCTTTCCTCTGCCTTCTGTACAGCCGCGTGTCAGGCACCGGACCCAGCTGTTCCTCCTCTTCCTCATCAGCCACCTGCAGACCTGGGGGCTGTTGACTCTCCATCTGAGGAATGACAGATGGCCCAGGCTCTGCCTCTCTCTCTCTCTCTGCCAGCTCCATTCCCTCGTCCCCCTCGGAGCTCTCAGGTTGCCCTGATGCTGACCCTGTCTCCTGCACCTCCCCCACCTTCTCCTCTGATTCGGCTGCTGGAGGGGTTGACAGCCAACAGTCACAACACTCAGTGACCGTGACACTTAGTGACAGGAGTTGCCTGTCCCAGTTGAGGTTCGTAAACTTCTGCCAGCGTAGCCAATCCTCTGGCCCGGGATCCTTGTCATGCACCACGCACCAGCAGCCCCGTGTCTCTTTCGGGTCAATTCCATTGGCTTGGATCCAGCTTTGCATGTGGGGGGAGGGGGACTGGAGACCGTGACTCCATTCAGACAGCTGCTAAAGTGGGGTTTGCATGTTGTGGGAATCTGCGCGGCTGAGCAGTCCATTTGAGCAATTGTGGGAGAGTCACAAGAAAACCATCACCGAACCACTTTAGGGCAGGGATGACTCTTTTCCAAAGTTGTCCCCATTTCCATCCTGCTCAATGACACACCAGCATGTCGGATTGTGGCCCCTTATTTCTTCCTGGCCACATGAGCAATGTCTCGATTCCTCTTTGTCACATTGTCTTCCAAATTCACAGAGGGGGACGCTGAACTCCGGCTAATCCTGGTTGGAAAATCCGGCGGCGGGAAGAGCGCTACGGGCAACACCATCCTTGGCCAGAACAAGTTTGAGTCCGCCTTGACAACAGAGATCACCACCCAACACTGCCAAGAGGGAAAGGGAAGCTGGCAGGGCACCAAGATCTCCGTGGTCGATACGCCAGCCATGTTTGACTCTGGAGATTACAGTGAGATTGTGCGATGTCAGATTAAGGCTTGCGTCGAGCTCTCCAGGCCTGGTCCCCACGCCCTGATCTTCGTGACCCAGGTGGGACGCTTCACTGCGGAAGACGTGGCCGCCGCAAAGTATGTCCAGGATATCTTTGGGGCCGAATCCATCAAGCACACAATTGTCCTCTTCACCTGCCTGGAGGATTTGGAAGGAATCCCCTTGCAGGAGTACGTCCAAACATCTCACAACCAGAATCTGCGGGCACTGATCCAGCAGTGCGGGAACCGCTTCTGCGGGTTCAACAACAAGGGCAAGGGAGCCGAGCGGGACAGGCAGGTCTCGGAGCTGATGGAGATGGTGCAGAGAACCGTTTTGGAGAACGGGGGCACATATTACGTCAACCAGCTGTACCAGGTGCCCGACTTACAAGACCAGCAGGTCAAGAGCTTCATAGAGCAGAAGGGAAACTTAATCAAGTACATTTTCAGCTGGATCCCTCAAGGAACGTTCATTTCACTGTGTAGATTATTTTTGACACCGTTCCTTAATAATGCAGTGAGTGCCAGTGGAGGTCCCCCTCAACTTACAGCCAGTGCTTCTCTGACTGCTCCGAGTTACCCCAGCCCCCCAAAAAGAGACTTATCCAGAGGTGAGATTGAGCCAGTTCAGACCGGTTCGGGCGCACCGGTAGCTCCGACGATCAGCCAGGAGTGAACCGGTTTGCTCCAACGACCAAGTGGGCCTGCCCGGCTGCCCCTGGGCTTTACTTACTCTCACAGCTGATTGGCAGAGCAGAGTGGTTTGCCACCCCTCCGCTGTGTTACTCCCCAGAAGTAACGTGGAAAGTACGTTTTGTTAAAACTGCACAGGTGTGCGCGTGCAGCTGAAACATGCGATCGCCGAACTAGTTGTTAAACTGGCAGGATCCCACCACTGCATAGGACTGTTTCGTCACATGACCCTTGCAGCGTTCCCAGGATGGTGCCATCAAAATTCAGGGCCTTGGCAATTGACTCGTATTTCTGACTTTCACAGCATCCCCTTGTGCAACCTTCTGATGAGCAAAATCAACAGGGAAGCCAGATTCACTTAGCAACCGTGGCAGGAGAGGTTATAAACCGGGCCAAGCTCACTTAACTGCCTTGCTTAATAACAGGAACGTGTTACTTTGGTTCTTCAACTGAGGTGGTCTGCCGGGCTCTGCTGATTGCAACTTCATTTTGCTTCAAGATCGAGTAACGATGTGATTTTTAATGCCTTTGTCTTGTTGGAGAAATAAACAATTTGCAGATCTGGGTGTCCTCTTCTCGTTTGCTTTTTGTCTAATAATAGTTTTTATTTTATTTTTCCCATTTCAAAAAGATTCCTTGATATACATTCTTATAAATGCTATTTAACATGTATCTATCCATCATTAATCTCTATACACATTCTTACATATATACTGTATGATACAGTTTGGATCTCTTTCTTGCCACCCCTTGTCTCCATCTTATTTTGCTACTTTCTCAAGCTCCCTTCTCTGCCTTCTTGTTTCCTTCTCTCATTTTTCCTCTCTTCTCCCTTTCCCCCCTCTCTTTCCTCTCTCTTTCTCTCCTCTCTTTCCTCTCTCTTTCTCTCCTCTCTTTCCTCTCTCTTTCTCTCCTCTCTTTCCTCTCTCTTTCTCTCCTCTCTTTCCTCTCTCTTTCTCTCCTCTCTTCTTCCTGATCCTCTCTCCTACTCTTCATTCCCCACCCTTACTTTCTCTACTTTACCCTTTCTTCCTTTCCCTCCTCATCTCTCCTCTTTCCGTTGTTGCCTTTGCTTGTTTATTTTCTCTGATGGGTTCTGGGGGTGGCGTTTAGTTTAGTTTAGTTTATTTATATTTATATCCCGCCCTTCTCCACAAAGGACCCAGGGCGGCGCACAGGAAATTTAAAAACATACAAAATACAAAAACTAAATACATAATTTAAAATATAAATTAAACCGTCTTATCCTATGCTAAAAGCCAAATATTAAAATACCCAATTTAAAACTTTCTAAAAAGTCCCCGTGGGAGGTTACGGCTTGTTGGAACAGGTATGTCTTTAGACATTGGCGGAAGAGGCGGAGGTCGGTGATGGTGCCTAATTCAGGGGGTAGGTCGTTTCAAAGGGCAGGGCCCGCCACAGAGAAGGCTCTTCCCCTGGGTGTCGCCAGTCGGCATTGTCCGGCCGACGGCACCCTGAGAAGACCCTCTCTGTGGGAGCGTATCGGTCTAAGGGATGTATGGGGCAAGAGGTGGTCTCGCATATAACTAGGCCCCGAGCCATGGAGCGTTTTAAAGATGGTCGTCAAAACCTTGAAGCGCACCCGAAAGGCCAACGTTTCAACGTTCCGAACTTAATATATATTTATCCCTTGAAATAAATTTCTATTGGACAATAATTCACATCAACATTGAACAAAGACTGAGGAGTTTAATACCTCCTCCAATTTTAGTCTAATTCATCCCAAGCTTTACACACATCTTACAGTCGTTTTATAAATCCCTAATTCTCAATATTTCTCCTACACTTCTAATAATAGCAGAGTTTATATAGAGAAAAAGATTCAAAAACAATTATTGTCATATTTCAGCTTTTGACTGCTGAAATGTGGGTGGGTGGAGTGGGGGCATCAGCTGGGGGTCTTCTGGTTAATTCTCTCTCCCCCCACCCTCCAAGTATACTTTACTGAGAACAAATCGGTTACAGATTAGACCAGGGGTCCCCAACACCCCCCCTCCCCCGATGCATGGACCATCTCTGAGCCGCAGCATGCCAGAAACTGGGCACGGGAATCCCCATCCACAGGATGCAGGCAGCAGGTGAAACCGTCTGTGCTGACCCAGGCATAACAGAATCCTGGGGAAAATAAACCCTTTTTTAATTTGTTTAGATTTAAGATTTAGATTTATTAAATGTTTAGACCGCCCTTCTCCCTTGCGGGACTCAGGGCGGTGTACAGGCAATAATAAGAACAATAATATACATAAAATACAATTAAAAATACAATTAAAAATATATTAAATGGATTGGCCTGATCTAAATCCTGTTAAAAAACCCTTACTAAAACAATTTAAAAACTAAAACAATTTTAAAAAAAACTACGCCAGGCCGGCCGCACGAAACAGATCGGTCTTTAAGGCCCGACGGAACTGGCGCAGGTCCGTGGTTGTCCGTAGGTCAGGGGGTAGGTCATTCCAGAGGGCAGGGGCAGCCACAGAGAAGGCTCTCCCCCTGGGGGTCGCCAGCTGGCATTTAGTGTGAATTCTCAGCATTGACACCCCAGCAAAAGTCCCGGCAATAAGTCTTTCCACCTTTCATTGGAACAACCGACCTTATCAGTCCTTGGGTGGTTGCCAGGCCGAGAGCTTCCAGTCGCAAAATGAACTACCTGGCAAGGGGTCTCTGGGAGGCATGAACTCAGAGAAGCAAATCTTCACAAGAATAAGCGAACGAATGGCCTCCTGCAAACCCCACTCTCCTTTTGCTCCAATTTATTCCCTCTGGGAGGGGCCATTCACCCTCCACCTGTGCCTTTACTCCCAGGTCGACCCCCGTTCTTTAGCTGTTCCCTTCATCTGGCCACTCTGCGCATGCGCCCACTGGGAACAGGCTCCAGCTGTTCCTCTGCCTCACGGATGTCTGACTCTGAAGGCAGCTGATAACTATGGGATGGCCGTGGCCCCCTCTCTGCCTCCGACACAGAGCCCTCCTCCGAGCCTTCCCCAGACTCCAGGACTGGCCCAGGTTCCTCCCCAACCCTCCTCACTGCCCCAATCTGCTGCCAGCTCTGCCGGCAGGCCACAACACCATGCCTGCATTGGCCTGGTCTCCCGTCTTCAGCGGGCCTCTTGCTGGCATCGTGCCCTCAAAGGATAATGGGGAGGAGGGGGACGTGGGGGGTGGATAAATGGAAAATCGGCACCTGTACATCGTGAGGAATTGGAGACTCTTGAGGAAGAGCAGGAAAGCTCAGAGCCGGTCTGCATCAGCACCCAAGGGCAGGCCCCCTGCGAAAGACAGTGGATTGCCCTAAACATCTCAGCGTTCTCAAAACAGCCAGGGGGACTCTCTTTTTTGGGGAAGAATTGTATTTATTTTTAATAAAACAAAGATACAAAAAGGAAAAACCATCATTCTACAGTTGTATCCTTTGGAAAGTACGTCGACTGGTTACACATAACTCTTGTTGCATTTCTAGAACCATTATTACTCATGAATAATCTCGTTTTACAGATTTTAAATCAGAAGATTCATGATAATATATCTTATTATCATTACACCAGAATTCTCCTCTAATATTCCATATTTGGTCTATCTTCTTCTTCAGACAAGTCTTCCTTAAACATAACCACATAATGGCATCCATTGTCTCTTCCAAACATACATGCGTTTATACATACCCCTACATAGATATATCATCTCTAATTATTCCGTTACTCTTATTATAACTCATTGTTTATCAGCTGGTGGTTCTTCAATGACAATATAAAACAGTCTTAAGTTTGCTAAAATTCTCCCACATTTTGTTAAACTACATTCATCAACATTCCTACGTTGTTAAATAAAAGTCTTATTGTTGATGTCCAACCTCATACTCATGCATTTCTACACATACATAGATACATATATATCATTAAGCTATAGCATTATTATTAGTTACTCTTATTGTAACTAATGATAATGCTTCAAGGTGTTGATAACCATCTTTAAAGCGCTCCATGGCACGGGGCCTAGCTATATGCGAGACCGTCTCTTACCTCACACGTCCCTTCGACCGATTCGCTCCCACAGAGAGGGCCTTCTCCGGGTGCCGTTGGCCGGGCAATGCCGGTTGGCGACTCCCAGGGGAAGGGCCTTCTCTGTGGTGGGCCCAGCCCTCTGGAACGACCTTCCCCCCAAACTCCGGACCATCACGGACCTCCGCCTCTTCCGCCAGCGTCTGAAGACGCACTTTTTCCATCTAGCCGGCTTAGCCTAGGCCCCTGAGATCATCTAATCAGGCTGGGTTTTAAATTAACACAATGTTTTAATTAGTGGGATTTTATTGAATTTTAGCACGGGCATTCTAAATTTAATCAGTTTTTATTGTTGTGCTTTTATGGTGTTTTTATGTATTTATATGTTTATATTTATTTTAATTGCCTGTGCGCCGCCCTGAGTCCCTTCGGGGAGATAGGTGCGGGATATAAGTCTAATAAAATTGAAAATTGAAAATTGAAATTGTAGATAATTGTTTACTAAGGATATAATCCTTCAATGATACTCTAAAGCAGTCTATCTAGTTATTGATCATCAAAGGATAATAACTTTCATTATCAACCAGTGTCTTTCCAGTAGCGAGTTCGACTTATCTCTGTTGCCATTTGTGGCCCCCGTCTCTTTTTATTCTTCTTTCCAGGTTTCTTATAAACTTCTATTCGCACTTTATTGTCCAGTATAACTCTCAAATAAAACCGCTGCCCAGTTTCTGTCTTTACACGTTTGTCCTTGAATGTCAGACGTGTTTCTGGAGAGATTTCTCC
>CM077647.1:911342-1031342 GCA_039707465.1 Rhabdophis nuchalis | reverse complement strand
CTATCTTATCTATCTATCTACCTACCTACCTACCTACCTACCTTATCTATCTATCTATCTATCTATCTATCTATCTATCTATCTATCTATCTATCTATCTATCTATCTATCTATCTATCTATCTACCTACCTACCAACCTACCTACCTACCTACCTACCTACCTACCTACCTACCTATCTATCTATCTATCTATCTATCTATCTATCTATCTATCTATCTATCTATCTAAATATCCATCTATCTATCTGTCTATCTAAATATCCATCTATCTATCTATCATATCTCTCTCTGTCTCTCTCTCTGTCTCTAACAGTTGAATGCATGAACTGAATTCCATTGAGCGGTGTAACTACACTCTGCCCTAACACTGTGCCCCTGTCTTCCAAACTCCCAGAGGACGATGATGAACTCTGGCTCATCCTGGTCGGAAAGTCCGGAGGTGGGAAGAGCGCCACCGGCAACACCATTCTGGGCCGATCTGCGTTCGAGTCTCTGTTGGCGGCGAAGACAGCCACCGTGGAGTGCCAAAAGGAGCAGGGAATCTGGGAAGGAAGGAAGATTTCTGTCATTGACACGCCAGCTATTTTCGATTCCAAAAATATAGATAAATCTCTGGAAACAGAGAAGAAAAACTGCCTTGAGATGTGCCAGTCAGGCCTCCATGCCTTTATTTTGGTGACCCAGGTGGGGCGCTTCACGGCCGAAGACGTGGAGGCCACCAAGCGCGTCCGGGAAATCTTTGGGAAGGAGTCTGCCAGACGAACGATCATCCTGTTCACCTGCAAGGAGGATCTGGGAGGGGATTCCCTGGAGAGTTACGTCAAAGAAGCCAAGAACAAGAGACTGGATAAGCTGATGAGGAAGTGCAACAATCGCTTCTGCGGGTTCAACAACAAGGCCCAGGGAGAAGAACGGGAGAAGCAGGTGTCTGAGCTGATGGGGATTGTTAAGGAGATAAACACAGAGAACGGAGGGAAACCCTATTTCATCCCACAAGGATCGGGGGGAAAACTTTCTTCAAAGCTATCGATTTCTGTTAAGAGTAAACATTGAGATGTATTGTTGTTTGGCCTGGTTTCTTTCTCAGCTGTTTAGATGGCCCCTCCTCCCTCTGCACCTCTCTCCAGCAATGGCCAGAGAGGGGTGCGTGCAGATCCGTGTGCACGGTGGATTTGATTTAAATGGAGTCAGTGGAAATCAGAATTGAAATCACTAGTAAAAAGGCTTGATTTTAAGCAACTCAATTTAAATCATGATTGATAAAGAGCAGCTGTCATCTCCGTCCCACAGCAGCTCCTCCTCTGACCTGCTGTAGACTTATCAACAGCCCCATTCGCTTCCATGGGACAACTGGTGATGCTGAGGGACGTGGTGGACAGCAGGTGAGGGGATGCCCACCAAGAGGCTCTGCCGTGATGGATCTGAAATGACAGGTGCTCTTTCAATGCCTTTCAATTGCTGGTAGTTAGGAGCTTTCATATAATGTTTTGCAAGCATAGGAAAATGAAGGTTTCCTATTTATATTGCAGAGCTGGGATTCATTGAGTAAATATTGCAGAATATGCAGCCTCTTGCTACATAACTAAGCTCCGTTTCGTGCGGAATAAACAAAATGATTAATGTATCTTAACTAGAAAACTCTATCTAATTTTCTTTTACTCCAAAAGCATTTTGGTATAATTATTAGGCAAAAAGAATACAGAACTAGGGCATTTGCCGATGATCTGGTTGTTACCCTCTCATATCCTATGAACTCAGTAATTCAGATGAAAAATATCATAGTAGAATTTGGTATGGTGTCTGGGATTAAACTGAATCAAGGTAAAACGAAAATGATGGTTAAAAATATGTCAGAGACTCAGAGAAAGTTACTTGAAAGCTTGGCAGGTTTTGAAACAGGTTTTAAAGTTAAATACTTAGGAATACAAATTGCAGAAGTAAATACAAAACTCTTTTCAAATAATTATGAAGTGTTGTGGCAACAGATACAGAAGGATCTTCAAGCTTGGAAAAAGCTACAACTATCTTTGCTTGGAAGGATTTCAGCAATTAAAATGAATATTCTACCTAGGTTTATCTTTTTATTCCAGATGATACCGGTGCTTAAATCAGATAAAACCCTGTCAGATTGGCAAGTAACATTAAATAAATTTGTTTGGAAGGAGAAAAAAACGAGAGTAAAGATGAAGATTATGCAAGATACTCGTGAAAGAGGTGGCCTTAAACTCCCAAACCTTCGATTGTATTATGAAGCGGCGGCTCTGACGTGTGTGGCAGATTGGTTTGGGAAAATAAAAACTGAGCTATTGAATTTAGAAGGTCATGACCTTGCTCTGGGATGGCATGCATATCTGTTTTATGAAGATAAGGTGGATAAAGCGTTTAACAATCATGTTCTCCGAAGTGCCTTGATGAGAATATGGAAGAAGCACCGGCCCAATGGGGATTATAAAATACCGCTTTGGTTGGATCTTGCAGACATCATGTGGATTACAAATACTAAGTCACTCGGGGGGTGTTTATATAAAGATGTGCTTATTTTTGACGGGGTCGAATGGCAGTTGAAAACTTTGGAACAACTGTTGGATGTAGGAATTACTTTAAATTGGTTACATTATATACAGCTACAGAAGAGATGGAAAGAAGATCGTAAGGTCGGCTTTATGGATAAAGAAGTGGAGTTGACCAAGCAGATAAAAGAGACTGGCCCAAAACATGTTAAAAGAATATATAATGTACTGTTAGAAAGGGATTCAGAAAGCGAGTTGGTCAAGGACTGCATGATTAAATGGGCACAGAACTTTGATGAACCCGTTATGTTGGATACGTGGGAAAAAATATGGGTTCAGAATATTAAATTTACACAGTCACAAAGTTTAAGGGAGAATTTTTATAAAATGTTTTATAGATGGTATTTGGATCCTAAGAAATTGTCATGTATGTATCCTAATTTTCAACCAAAATGTTGGAGATGCGGGTGTTTAGATGCTGGCGGGGTTTGCCGAAATGGCAAAAATCTCAGCTTTTTTAAAAGATCAGAAACAGGAGAATTATACACAGGAATGGGCAAAATGGATTAATTATATACAGAATAAATATCAGACAGGGAAATACCATGTAGCCTTTAGGTAAGAATGTTTGGATTGATAGGTGAATAGATTAAATAATATTTGGGATGTTTGGAATTTTTAAAGTGGTATAGCGGAAGTCAGGGGGGTGGGATTGATTGGGAGGTAGGGGTGGGTTAGGGTGGAGGGTGGGGAAATATATGTGGATAAGTAATATAGAGATGGGAATAATGGGACATGGTTATGTTATGATGTGTACATGTTGAATTAATTTAGAAGAGGGTGTTAGGGAGAGATTGATGTATTATACACTAAATTTATATCATGTCTGTCGGGTGGCGAGGGGGTATAATATTTAATATCTGAATGAGAACTTTGTTTTAAGATGTGGGAGGTGAGGGGTATAATTTTTGTATCTGATTTTATATTATATGTTGGGGGGGTAAAAAGGGGGGAAAACTTGTTTGAATAAAACTTTTGCAATAAAAAAAAAAAAGAAGTGTTCCAGACAAAAGCATTTTATTTAAATAAATTTCATAAAAATGAAAAAAAAATCTGATTTAAACAAAAAATAATAATTCTGATTAAAAATCAGAAAAAATCCAAGTTACATAAAAAAAATGGATTAAGAAACCCATCTGTTTATATCCGCCCGCCACATGTTTATTCCTGTGTACTTGAATGGCCCTTAAGCTGCCACGGCTGTTAAATTTGCTCCAGCCTTCAGGAGGAACCATCCGGGATTCTCTCTCTAAAAGAATTTTTATTGGTTTTACAATTAAAATGGGAAAAGGGGCATATAAGGTATTTTTTAACATTTTAGGACTTCAATGCTAGGGGCGGTAGCTGCCTCCGGGACTTCATACAAAATATAATTAATCAAATGATGACAAGAGATACATATATATCACATCATAATCTAGTACAGCGTTTTTCAACCACTGTGCCGTGGCACACTAGTGTGCCGTGAGATATTGTCTGGTGTGCCGTGGGAAAAATTCCAATTTCATCCGTAACATGAGGCTTCGGCTCACAAATATGAACAATTATACAATACTTTATTATTTCATAATAAAGTAATTATAAAATAATTTTTTTGTGTTTATTTGATTCCTATTCAAGAGAATTACTTTATATATAGTCAATATAGGCACAGAGTTAAATTTTCTTAACATTTTCTCATGATTTTTTTCATGAAAAAAGTGTGCCTTTGCACAAAAAAGGTTGAAAAACACTGATCTAGTACATTCAATCATTGTTTCGTAACAACATTCGTTTTCAGGAATTACAGAAATATTTCAAAATAAACTCATTTTTGTGATCTGAGTCTCTTTGCCATTGTGTCTTCTTCCTCTTTCCCGCCAATGGCCAGTGTCATGGCCCCTCCCGGTCCCTCTTCTTGATCTTCCAGGATTAAGGAATGTTTTTTTAGAAAGGCCTCCGCCTCTCCTACTGTTTTAATTCTCACTCTACCTCCATCCCAGAATACCAGCATTTCATCAGGCATCAACCATTTGAACCACACCCCTTTTTTGTACAATTTTTTGGACAAGAAGGAATACTTCCTTCTTATCTCACGAATTTTTTTTGGAATCTGCTTCAATATGGCAACCTCCTTTTGCTGGTATATCAAAGGCCCACCTCATTGCGCCCTCAGAATTCCATCCCTAGTGGCTCTTCTTAAAAATTTAATATGGATCTCTCTGGGTACATTATTTTATTCTGGCTTATGCTGAATTGATTCTGTAAATCAGGTCTATGTCCCCCCAGATGTATTCTTTATTCTTTTTAGTACTCTGCTAAAACTGTACTCATTAAATCTTTTAAATCCTCTGCTTCTGACTCTGGGATGTTCTGAAATGTTAAAAAGAAAGACATTCTTTCAAACTCCATCCTTGAAATATGCGGAGAAATATCTATATTTTCTTTTCTTAATTCCCTTATCTCATCTTTCATCTTAACTGTTCCCCCCTCCAACACCTCAATCTTTTGTTTATTATCTGTTACAGTTCTTTGTGTCTCCAATAATTCCAGTCTTGATTTTATCATGTCTCTCCGTATTTCTTTTATTTCTTTCATTATGCTTTGAAGCATTTCATCTGTTGTTAATCCTTGGGTGTCTTCTCCTGCAGCTTTCTTTTGCAACATTGTAGAAATCTTCATTTGTTGCAGAATTGGACTGGCTTTCGATGAAGTAGGTGCGGAAAGAAACTTTCCAGCTGGAGGCTTTCCTGAAGTCATTGCTGTAGTTTAAAGTTTTTCGTGGCCAATAAAATGGCGTCGGTGAGCAAACAGTTGGTGAAGTCCGAGATATCAGGAAAAGTCTGTATCAGCATTCAAACCATGTATTTTATAAAATCCAGAGAGATAATTGTATTATCCAATTCAAAGGAAAAAAAGAAGAGTCCACCAGTTGGGAGAGACACCAAGAGCTGCTTGAGGAGGCTTTAATTTTAAGTTTTAAACTTTGCGATCTTTAAAATTGAAGGAATGTTCATGAATCAGGCAAAGGTTTTCAGCTGGGAACAAAGAAACGCCATTTTCCCGCCTCAACGCCGGAAGGGAAGAAGAAACAGTGAAAGTTTCATTTTAGGTTGTAACAAGGCTCAGATACAAAGTTGCTACTGCATTCCTTATATCCCTTTCAGATGGTAATTGATCGGATGTCAGTAATTCACTCTCTCCCCATTGAAAGGAGCATTTTAAAATGCCGCTTTTGCGAGGGTTTTTTTTTCAGCTAACTCCCCCCTGTTCTTTTTTCCCAAGGGCGATTGAATGAAAATTATAAAATAGCACTCACAGTCCATTTTGCCTATGCCAGAGTCCCAGAGCGTCCCTCCGACCCCAGCATTTCAGCCCGATCTTCAATTTTCGTTTGTTCCGGTGTTTTTTCGGCGAGAGGAGCCTTCCCCCTGCATTCAGCCTTCCAGCTCCTGGGGCGAAGCGGGAATGATCCCCACCAACCGCTGTCTAGGTGGGGGCTTCCTGCAGCCACCCGTATGGTGGGGGCTCCCTACAAGAGCCCCCCTGCCCCCGAAGGTGCCCACCAGAAGAAGCAAGCGGCGGACGTGTCAGAAACACGTCCGTCGCCTCCAGAAACGATCCTCCCCGGGATTCTCTCTCCATGCAACAGGGCAACCCCTCCCCCACTCTGAAGGAAATCCTGATGGCAAAAGGTCCTGTGAATATGGATGGCGACATCTAGCCTGCAAAATGGTGTTGTGAGTTGTTTCCACCACATTTTGTGTGACTCCCACTTTGGTGGAGGGTGGGATGATGATTCCCATGGTTTATAGCTGATGTCATGAAGAACCAGCATCTGGTCCCCTTAAAGCAGGGGTTCCCAACACAAGGGTTGTAGCCCACTACTGGGACATGGCCTATTTGCAAGCAGGCCACGGGCTGATGCAGTTCAACTTGCATGAGTATTGAGACAGCATACACTCTCATGCATGCTGTCAAGTTTCTGAAAGATGCCCTAATTAACATGAGCCTCAAGCCAAGTTTCAAAAGAAATCCAGCCATTTATTAGGAACATTTCAGCAATACCTGTGGTGTGTCAGATCTGACCTCACTTAAGTTACAGCTGAACTTTGCCCCTGTTTCCCACCTCCCCTCAGTCTGTATCATAAATCACATTATCCAATGAGGTGCTCCAGAAGGTTCTAGAATTCCAGGCCTCACAAATTTGCTGCAGTAAATGGAGATCCGACTCCCAGCTGAGGGTGTGTGTGGAATGCTCACCCCCTTTTCCCCCCATGGCAACTTGATAATAGACATGGAAATGCTTTACAAGTTGACATTTGGCTCCCCTCACTTCCAAAGGCAAACCATGTGAAGCAAAAAAAATTGAGTACAGGTATAGAATTTAGGGATGCATCTCTCCCTGCCCCCCGCCCCCACCCAAGGTTTGTTTGGATTTCTGCATGGAATTTTGTTATAAGGTGATCAGCCTGGAGATATCAATGGATTTTATTGTAGAGTTACCAGAAAGCCTGGGGAATACTGTCATCTGCGCGATCACAGATTTGTTCTCCAAGATTCCATTTGCAAAGACATTGGCTAAACTGTTCTTTTCACAAGTGTATAGGCTACATGGAGTTCCTAAATGCATTGTTTCAGATAGGGAGGGTCCAATCCACCTCTCTCTTCTGGAAAGAGTGCCTGAAGTTAATAGGCTCCGCCCAGATGTGAAGTTCCTCCCACCACCCACAGACAAATGGGACTCTTGAAAGAGCTAACTCGGTTCTAGAGCAGTATCTTAGGTGCTATGTCAATTATCAACAGGATAATTGGGTTGACCTCTTGCCCTATGCCGAGGTGGCATACAACAATTCGGTACATAGAAATACTGGAATGACCGCTTTTAAGGTAGTGTTCGGCCAGGATTTTGTACCCTTTCCTGAATTGCCTTGGGGGAAACCACAGAACTTACCTTTGTCTGCGTGGAGTGATCAGTTTCAGAGTTTCTGGCCTACGACTCACAAAGCCTTAGACGAGGCTCACCAAGCACACAAAAAAAACAGCTGATAAAAAGGGTCAAAGCCAAAAGAATATCAGGTTGGGGTTAAGGTATTCTTGTCCACTAAGTTTCTTCAGACTACCCAGGAATCGAAAAACCTAAATATGTGGGTCCTTTCCCCATTGTTAAAATTGGGAATCCTTTCACAGTGCAATTGGAATTGCCAAAAACTCTTCGGAGAATCCATCCCGTGTTCCATGTGAACTTACTAAAACCGGAACACACGTCTTTGATGCATTCCCTTCAACCCCCATCCCCGGTTCCCCGCCTTATTGAAGGAGAACAACATTTTGAGGTTAAGGAAATCCTGGATTCCAGGAAACATAGGGGACGGATTCAGTATTTGGTGGCCCGGAAACATTTCCCTCCATCCCAAGCTGAGTGGGTGAATAAGTCGGATGTCATAAGTTCCATTCTAAATATCCGAATAAACCCTAGTTGTGATGTGTTTTGTTCTTGTTCTTGTCTGTTTTATCTTTTTCTCCAGGGATGATGTTCTTTCTGCAGGAGGGCCAAATGTCAGCCTCTACTTCGCTTGCTTGCTATCGGCTCCCATAGAAACGGGGCGGCTGGGTGCTTGTGGTATTTTTTTAAAAAAATAATTTTATTTATTCTTATAAAAAATCATACAAACATAATTTTAAACACATTTGCCATCATACCGCGAGAAAGGGACAACATATAAGTAACCGAACTTAACAATAAAGTCCTAATAGTAGGCCTAATATTTAACACCAACATTTACACTATATACAGCCCATCTAGTTGGGTGAGATCATCCGTGGTTTTGGGGTGGGATAGCATCTGTACGCTGATGATAGTTGTACATATCCACCCCAGACCACTCCAACGATGCCGTCGAGGTTATGTCCCGGTGCTTGGAGGCCGTACGGATCTGGATGGGTGGTAACAAACTCAAGCTCAACCCATCCAAGACTGAGTGGCTATGTCTTCCGGCACCCCGGTTCAGCCAGATTATTCCAATTCTGGCCATTGGGGGCGAAACACCGGCCCCCGTGGAGTGGGCACGCAATTTGGGTGTCCTCCTGGATTCCCGGCTGTCTATGGAAGATCATGTGGCAGCTGTGGCCAGGGGGGTGTTTCATCAGGTACGCCTGATGCACCAATTGCGCCCCTTACTGGACTGGGGTGCCTTACGCACAGTCACTCAAGCACTCGTCACCTCTCGACTCGACTACTGTAATGCTCTCTACATGGGGCTCCCCTTGAGGTGCACCCGAAAGCTGCAGCTAGTCCAGAATGCAACCGCGCGGGTGATTACGGGAGCGCCTAGACACTCCCACATAACACCTATCCTGTGCGAGCTCCACTGGCTTCCTGTGGTCTTTCGGGTGCGCTTCAAGGTTTTGACGACCATCTTTAAAGTGCTCCATGGCTTGGGGCCTAGTTATATGCGAGACCGCCTCCTGCCCCATACATCCTTCAGACCGATACGCTCCCACAGAGAGGGCCTCCTCAGGGTGCCGTCAGCTGGGCAATGCCGACTGGCGACACCCAGGGGAAGAGCCTTCTCTGTGGTGGGCCCCGCCCTTTGGAACGACCTACCCCCTGAACTCCGCACCATCTCCGACCTCCGCCTCTTCCGCAAGTGTCTGAAGACACATCTGTTCCATCTAGCTGGCCTAGCGTAACCTCCATTACTGACTACTAGACAGTTTTAAATTGGGATTTTTAATTTGGTTTTTAGCACAGGGTTTTATTACAATAAGTTTTTTAAATTTTATATGTTTTGTATGTATTTTAATATTCCTGTGTGCCACCCTGGGTCCGTTTGGAGAAGGGCGGGGTATAAATTTAATAAAATAAATAAAAATAAATAAATAAATAGTTAACCTTCCTTCTTCATCAATTCTTATTCGTCATTAAATTTCTTATTGATGTTATTCCCCAATATCCGATGTAAAATATATTATTGCTTCAGTTGTTATTATTCGGTCATTCCCGTATCCAGTTATACCATTTCTTCCACGACTTATAGAATTCTGAGTCCTTTTTTCCTTTAATTAATTTTGTTAATCTATCCGACTCTGCGCACTCATTAATTTTATTTATTACTGCCCTATCTGTCGGTATTTGATCACTTTTCCATTCCTGGGCAAATGCCAATCTTGCCGCAATAATTATGTGCAACACCAAAAACCATATCTCCATGTTGATATCTGGGGATTTAAGTCCTAACAGGAAGGTTTCAGGTTTCAAATCTAATTGATGTTGGGTGATTTCTATTAACCGCTGCCTGATCTTTTTCCAGTATTTAATTGCCATTGGGCAGGTCCACCACTGATGGAAATAGGTTCCCTCTCTGTGGCTACATTTCTAACAATTAGGCATGGTCCTAGGGAACATTCTGGCAAGTAAGTGCCACCTATATATCATTTTATATATATTCTCATACGATTGTCAATTTCATGTTTTTGAACCAAATTTCTTCCCAGCTTTGAAAATCCAGTGTACGTCCTATGTTCCGTCCCCAAGCAATCATGCAGTCTTTGACCACTTGGGGCTTGTGGTATTTAGAAGGGGAGTTTCTGGTGCTGGAGAAGTATAATGAAGAGAATTATGTTCTCACCATCTTCTGCGCATGCTGATGGCTTGTGCTTGGGTTTGGTCAAGGTCGGCCGTCTCTGCACACCAACCGAATGAGGCCAATTGAAGAAGCACCCCACATGACACCTTTGGCAGATGCAGATTGGACATTGAGTTGGGGTGTACTGGGGGGGAGAGGGTCCTGGGTCAATGTTTGATATGTACACGTTCAGGCCTTTTTCACTCAGATCTTGCTTTTCTTTCATTGCGTTCATTTCACATCCAGTAAAAGTACCTTTAGCTCTACTCCAATGGAGTTGAGGGTTTTCTTTCTTGGTTAATGAAGCTTCTGTGCATGGGGAGGACTGTTGTGCGCCTGCCAGGGATCCCAAACCGCTAGTGGAAAAACTGTCAACCCACCACTGGTATGCCTTGCTTCCGAAATGCTTAGCATAGTGGTGGGCAAACTCATTAGTCAACAGAGTCAAATATCAACAATACCACGATTGAAATTTCTTTTGAGAGCCGGAAGGTGTGGCCTGTTTTGTGGGAATGGCTCAGCGGTCATGTGACTGGGTGGGCGTGGCCAACTTGGAAAATGTGAAACTCACTTAACAATGGTCTTGGTTAGCAACCAAACTTTTAGGCTCAATTGTGGTCATAAGTTCTTTCTTTCTTTCTCTTTCTTTCTCTCTTTCTTTCTTCCTCTATTCCTCTCTCTTTCTCCATTTCTCTCTCTCTCTCTTTCTCTCTCTCTCTTTGTCCATTTCTCTCTCTCTCTCTTTCTCTCTCTCTTTCTTTCTGTCTCTCTTTCTTTCTCTCTCTCTCTCTCTCTCTCTTTTCTTTCCTTCTTTCTCTCCCTCTCTCTTTCTCTCTTTCTTTCTGTCTCTTTTCTGTCTCTCTTTCTCTCTCTCTTTCTCTCTATCTATCTTTCTTTCTCTCTCTATCTGCTTCGTCTGCCCATCTCTGTCACTCTGTGTGTGTGTCTGTCTGTCTCTCATTCAAGCACTTAGCTCCGAGTCCCCTTGGGGAGAGGACGCGGTATATAAAAATAAATTATTATTATTATTATTATTATTATTATTATTATTATTATTATTATTATTATTATTATTATTATTATTATTATTTACTCATTCTGTGTCTCTATCTTTCTCTCCCTCCCTCCCTCTCTCTGTCTCTCCCTGTCTCTGTGTGTGTCTGTTACTCTCTGATTCCCCCCCTCCCTCCTTGTCTCTCTCTGTATCTGTGCCTCTCTCTAGCTGTCTGTCTGCCCCCCATCCCCCCGCAGAGCCTCCTCAGCCCAGCCCGCCGCGGTTACTCACTCGCTCGCCTTAGCCGGGCCCGCCCGGCCGCCTGCCGCGTTCGCTCGCCCGCTCAGGGTACTTCCAGGGCTCGGTGTGGGGTGGGGAAGGAACGGCGACTCTCTGGACGCCGGTTCCCTCCAATCCCCCTGGAAGTAGCCTGGCTCGCCCGATAGCCCGCCCGTTCCATGTGGGGTGGGGAAGGCCTTCTCACCCCTGGAAGTAGCACGAGCGGGCGGCCGGCCGGGTGAACCAGCTGAATTCCATGCCCGCGGAGCCTCCGCACCCCCTGGAAGTAGCTTGGCTCGCCCAATAGCACACCCATTCCGTGTGGGATAGGGAAGGCCTTCTCACCCCTAGAAGTAGCACGAGTGAACGAGCGGGCGGGCGGGCGGGCGAGCCAGGGCGGGCGGGCGAGCCAGCTGTATTCTGTGCCCGCGGAGCCTCCACACCCCCTGGAAGTAGACGAGTGGCGGCATGCCGGCTGGGGAGGTTCCGCGGGGGGAGGGAATCGGTGGCCGGTAGGGAGGGTTTCTCCGGTGGGTCCCAGGAGTCCCACCGTCGGCGAGGGTGGAGGAAGAGCCGCACTCGAGAGGCCAAAGAGCCACATGCGGCTCGCGGCTTGCCGACCACTGGCTTAGCATAAAATGCATGCAACTGGGAAAATTATAAGCTGTCTATAAAAAAACATATTACAGGTAATAGCTAAATGTCAAACGACAAGGTGGCAGCCGTAACTGGAAGCAGGGCACAAAAGGGGCATTAAAAGTTATGCTAAGTCGGGGCACATTCTTTCACCAATGGTGGACCTGTCCAATCTCCGCACTACTTTGGAAAAAAATACAAAATTGGCTCATGGAAATAACAGGCACTAGTTTCCCCCTTGAACCTGAGTTATACTTGCTCGGTATCAAACCAAAAGAAATCCCAAATCAGGACTGGTACCTCTTTACACACATCATAACAGCGATCAGAATGGCCATTGCACAGCAGTGGAAAAATAACAACCCACCAACTGAAAGCTTAATCATATCTAAAATCTTCAGCTGTGCGGAATCAGATAAATTAACGTATATCTTAAAGGACAAGTCAACCTCAATCTATGCCCAATCCTGGGAGAAATGGTACAGATGGTATGGTAAGAGAATGACGGATAACAAAGAAACCAACTAGATAGAATAACAGCGAAATAGATATAAGGAGTTATAAGACAATGCAATATTTAAGACAATGTTATAGACTCAAATGTAAGCATCCAAATATGAATACAAACAACAATTGATGTTAAACTGGGACAAATATACTTCCTAAATCAGGGGAGTAGATATATCCCCGGTTTGTATCCCCCTACCCCCCCTTCTTTACCCTTGTAGGTCCTCTCCAATACCCCTACCCTATACTTGTTAAATGTTTAATTTTTTATATTTATATTAATAAAGATTATTTTTTGGGGGGAAAAGTTATGCTAAGTAAAATTTGGTTAAAACTGTGAAGCTCTAAACAAGATAAGGGGAGGGGGAGGAAAGGGGTCAGCGTATGGGGATAAAAGGGATGACGTGTGCCTTGACACGCGTCCACTCTACCCATATTTGCAAATACGTTAATAAAATTCTTTGCTACTTTCAATTTATTGTCTCGGGTAGTTCCATATACAAACCTGAACTGTTGATCACAATATTATTATTTGCAAACATAGAAAAAATGAAGGTTTCCTATTTAGCTGGCAGAGCTTGGATTCATTCAATGTGTTTATCAAAATGGTAAATATTGCGGAATATTTACCACATTCAGCCTCCTGCTACATAACTAAACTCCATTTCATGCTGAATAAACTAAAAATTTTTTTTGAAAAAAAGTTTTATTGGGTTTTATAATTTTTTACAAATAGGGTAAAGGGTAAGGTGTGTAAAAGATATTGTGAGAACTTTCACGTCGAAGTCGTTGACCCCTTCCGAGGCTTCATAACAAAATATAGATAATACATTAAATTTTCATTTGTACTACAAAGTGGAAAGAAATGCAAATATAACATCATAAAAGCTATGCTAGCAATCATGTATAAACATCCAAACAAAAGTTATATTGTACTAAAATATAGTCACTTTTGAGATCTAAGTTTTTTGGCAATTGTGTCTTCTTCTCCCTGGCCCCCAGTGGGCGGGGCCTCGGCACCCTCTGCTCCCCCATTTTCGTCCTCCAGGATTGAGGAATGTTTTTAAGAAAAGCGTCTGCCTCCGCAACTGTTTTAATTCGTACTCTTCCTCCCTCCCTGAACACCAACATTCCCTCTGGCATCACCCACTTGAACCAGACCCCCTGTTTAAATAATCTTTTAGATAAGAAGGAATATTTCCGTTTTATCTCTCTAATCTTCTTCGGGACCTGCTTCAAGATGGCAATCTCTTTCTGTTGATAAATTAAAGGACTATCTCTTTGCGTCCTCAAGATCCTTTCCCTTGTCGACCTTCTTACAAATTTAATATGTATCTCTCTGGGTACTTCATTTATCCTGGCATATGCTGAGTTTATTCTATATATCAAATCAATGTCCCCCCCTAATCTCATCCTTAGGCTTGTGTACATAATCTGCTAAAATTGTGCACATTAAATCAGTTAAATCTTCACCACTCTCCTCAGGAACATTCTGAAATCTTAAAAAATATGACATCCTTTCAAAATCCATCCTAGCATATGACCAGTTAAATCCCCTATTTCATTATTAATACTTTTAAGCTCTCCCCTTGTCCCAGCCAACCCCACCTCCAGCCCATCAATCTTTTGTGTGTTTTCCATTAATTTCTTCTGCGTCTCCAAACGTTCTAATTTAGAACTGACATGGTCCTTCCTCATTTCTTTAATTTCTTTCACCAAGGTCTGAAGAGTTTCTTCCATAGCTGTTAATCTAGCATCCGTATCAGGTTTTTCGGGTAACATTGAGGTGATTTTAGGTTGATGTGTCTGCTTTTTTGAAGCCATGATGAAAGAGTTAAGTCTGTGTCAGTAAAATGGCGTCTGCTGAAGAGGAGTTAATGAGACAGGGTATGAGCAAATTCCAATAAACAAAGTCACAGTTTGGTCCTGGGACTCGTCCGCCGTTTTGTTTCTTTTACGGCCCCTAACGGGGCAGGGAGTTCCTCTTAAAGGACTCCCGCCGTAGGGTCAGCTCGCTGGTATTTCCCTATCCTGACGGCGGTCGGGAGGGTCCTTGTCCTCGACCCAGGAGTAGAAGAACATCTTGCGGGGGGCTTGGTTCCCTTTGCCAATGGAGGACCGGAACATTTGATTGTTCTTGAAAGGGCTGAATTGCTGGAGTTGGAGGCAATGCCGAGACTCTAGGCTGCAGAGTGGATTGTGAGTGAACTTATTTTATTGCTTGCAACTTTGTTTTCAAAGAAGATGGAGGGGAGAGTTTGTGAAACCTTTCCTCGGAATGGAAAAAAAGCGGCGATTTAAAAATGCTCCTCATACTTGAGGAAGCAGAGAAATCACCATCCGAATTTCTTTAAAAGATAGTGAAAGCCTTTCCGGAATTTATTTATTTATTTATTTTATTTTATTAAATTTATACCCCGCCCTTCTCCTTGTTAGGACCCAGGGCGGCGCACAGGCATTATTTAAAAACACAAAATACAATAAATATCTATTAAAATGTATTAAATTAATAAACCCGTGCTAAAACCCAATATTAAAACCCTTGCCAATTATAAATTATTTCTTAAAAAGTCAGAAATGGGGGCTATCCTAGGCCGGCTTGTTGGAATAAATACGTCTTAAGACGTTGGCGGAAGAGGCGGAGGTCCGAGATGGTACGGAGGTCGGGGGGTAGGTCGTTCCAGAGGGCCGGGCCCGCCACAGAGAAGGCCCTTCCCCTGGGTGTCGCCAACCGGCATTGCCCCGTCGATGGCACCCGAAGAAGACCCTCTCTGTGGGAGCGGATCGGACGAAGGGATGTATGGGGCAGGAGGCGGTCTCGTATATAGGTAGGCCCCGAGCCATGGAGCGATTTAAAGATGGTCATCAGCACCTTGAAGCGCACTCGAAAGGCCACAGGCAGCCAGTGAAGCTCGCGCAGGAGAGGTGTTACGTGGGTTTGCCTTGTGGCACCCATAATCACCTGCGCGGCCGCATTCTGTACTAACTGTAGCCTTCGAGTGCACCTCAAGGGGAGCCCCATGTAGAGAGCGTTACAGTAATCCAGCCGGGATGTCACAAGCGCTTGAGTGACTGTGCGAAGGGCTCCCCGGTCCAATAAGGGGCGCAACTGGCGTATCAGGCGTACCTGATAAAACGCCCCCCTGGCCACGGCCGCCACATGGTCCTCCATGGACAGCCGGGAATCCAGGCGGACGCCCAAGTTGCGCGCCCTCTCCACGGGGGCCAGTTGTTCGCCCCCAATGGCCAGTGTTGGACTTATCTGGCTGAACCGGGGTGCCGGAAACCACAGCCACTCGGTCTTGGCCGGGTTGAGCCTGAGTTTGTTACTACCCATCCAGATCCGTACGGCCTCCAGACACCGGGACAGCACCTCGACGGCATCGTTGGGGTGGTTTGGGGTGGATATGTACAACTGAGTGTCATCAGCGTACAGATGGTATTCCACCCCAAAACCACGGATGATCTCACCCAGCGGCTTCATGTAGGTGTTGAACAGGAGTGGCGAGAGGACCGACCCCTGAGGAACCCCACATGTGAGGGGCCTCGGGGACGACTTCTGCCCCCCTGCCAACACCCATTGCGACCGACCAGAGAGGTAGGATGAGAACCACCGTAAAACGGTGCCTCTCAGCCCCAACCCCCCCAATCGGTGCAATAAGATACCATGGTCGATGGTATCAAAAGCCGCTGAGAGATCTAATAGGACAAGGATAGAGGAACAACCTCTATCCCGTGCCCTCCAGAGATCATCCACCAACGCGACCAATGCCGTCTCGGTACTGTGACCGGGCCGGAAGCCGGACTGGCGCGGGTCTAGATAATCAACTTCCTCCAGGTGACGGGGAAACTGTTGTGCCACCACACTCTCAACAACCTTCGCCAAGAAGGGAAGGTTGGAGACCGGACGATAGTTGGTTAACAAAGCTGGATCCAAAGAGGGCTTCTTAAGGAGGGGCCTCACCATAGCCTCTTTTAGGGAAGCAGGCAAGGAACCCTCACTCAAGGATGCGTTGACAACCTCTTGGAGCCAGCCTCGTGTCACCTCCCAGGATGCCAGTACAAGCCAGGAGGGGCACGGACCGGAATGATTGTTGGATACTTAGAATCGAAGTCTGGCAACAAAGAAACAATTTTTACTTGTGGATTCCCGGTGGCTTCCAGATGGGCGGGGGAAGATGGCGTTCCTTTGTTTTCAGGAGATATACTTTTCATGGAAAATTACCGACATTCCTTTGTGCTCGGGACTTTCTCTTTTTATTAATGATTGCATCTAAATGATTAATTGGATCTTTCCCTGAAGTGCTTCCTTCTTTTTTTTAAATATTTGATTGCTTGAAGAAATTGGTTTCTCTCTGGACTCAATAAACTAAATTATTAATGGAAAATCTTTAAATAGATTTTTTATTCCAAAAGCATTTTATTAAAATAAATTTGATAAAAATAAAAAAATCTGATTTTTTTAAAAATCCGATTAAAAATTTAAAAAATATGATTCTTTTGATTTTCTTTTTAAAAGATCATCAATTTTTATCCACCCTGGGAAATCAGACTGAGGAAAATATAGAGAAATTAACCTGAGGGAAACATAAAGAAATTAGTCTGAGGGAAAAGTGGAGACAGAAGCCTGGGGAAAATATAGAGAAATTAACCTGAGGGAAAATATAGAGAAATTAACCTGAGGGAAACATAAAGAAATTAGTCTGAGGGAAAAGTGGAGACAGAGGCCTGGGGAAAATATAGAGAAATTAACTTGAGGGAAACATAAAGAAATTGGACTGAGGGAAAGATAGAGAAATTAACCCGAGGGTTAAACTGAAGAAAAGGTAGAGAGAGAGACCTGAGAGGAAATGTAGTGAAAGGAGAAGGAAGGGAAAAGAGAGAGAGACCAGGAGGCAAGGGTATTAACGAAGGAGTAGAGGGAATGAAGGGGAGACCAAGAAACAGCAGGAGAACACAGGGAGGGAGAGGAAGAAAGGCCACCACCTGAACACATGACCTGCCTGCTGGGAGGAGACTTCATAAGGGACCGACTGGAAGGACAAGACCAAAACAATTGAAGCTGCCTGAGGGGAGGACCAGGGTGGAAGGGCAGCCATAACGATGGACTGTTGCAAGGGAAGGCACCTGAGTGCCGGGAAAAGAGGGCCAGGGGAACCCGGACTCCAGCGGCCCTTTTGGCTGGAAAGGCCAGGAAGCCGAGACTGAACCCAACATGACAACGTAGACTGGAGATGCCTACAAGACGGACAGAGGTTCAATGGCTGCATGGGGGCCATAACCTTCGACTTTTGATGAAATCCTGCAGACACTCCTGAAAGTCAAGTGCGATCTCTGACAGCATCATCGGAGTCTGTCAATCTCAGTTGTCTTGGAGAGTCCAAGGTCCCCCTCTGGGCCCCTCCCCTCGGACCAATTGGAGAGAGAGCCCAGAGGGATGACCATGGGGTGGGGAGGGTCTCTAACCTTCACAAGAGAAGATGGGGGGGGGCATGGGAGGAAGAGCCTCCTCCTTCCGGAAGACCCCCAACTCTTCTCCCTCTTGGAAAAAAAGGTGCAAATTTCAGGAACGCAGATTCTGGGGGAACATGGCCCAAAGTCCCAAGGAGTAGAAGGAGCTCTATAGATCAGGTTGTCTCCAAACTCAGCAACTTAAGACTGTGGACATCAACTCCCAGAATTCTTCAGGTAGCATGGTTGGCTGTGGAATTCTGGGAGTTGAAGTCCACCAGTCTTAAAGTTGTCGTGCTTGGGACACAGGGAAGGCCCAAGAGAGGTCTTTGCTGCCCTCTGCTGGACGGTTGTGGAACTCATTTGTCAAACATGTTTCCTGTTTCTCTACTTGCAAAGTAAAGAGAGATAAATGCAAATAATTATCACTAAGGATACTTTCCAGCCACTTTCCTTTTCTCAACACACTGAAGGGAAAGCAGAAAACGAAGCTTTCCTTACAATTCCCGGGCTGAGCCTTGGACCCAGGACTGGAGGTCAAGGCTTTGGAGGAAGTGGGCTGCAGCGGCTCCCTCTTGCCAGGCTCAGAGGGTCGGGCAGGTAAGGGGCTTCCCAGGCTCTCCTGCTTTGAGGAAGACCCTCTGCTTCCTCCATCCTTCCCCCCAGCCTCGCAGGCTGGAGCGCATACTGAAGATCTTAAAGCAATGATAGGATTCCAATAATTTAACAACCGGTTTTCTGCCCTAATGCCCAGCTGGGTAGGCATGGCTGGGTGGTCATGTGACTGGGTGGACGTGGCCAATTCAATGTTTAGCAGATTAACAGAGTTGGAAAGGACCTTGCAGGTCATCTAGTCCAACCCCCTGCCCAAGCAGGAGACCCTACATCTGCCTCTACCTAGGATTGAACTCACCACCTCTGGATTGGGAGGTGAGAGCTCCACCTCTAGGCCGCAGCAACAGAGTCATGCACATCTCCTCGCCCCTCCCGTCCCAGCCACTCCTTGCCCGGCTTGTTTTTGCCTGGCTGCTCACCTGGCCTTCGAAACACGGAAGGTTTCTGTCCCAGGAAATGAGCCCCATAACGCTTCTCCTTCCACCAAAACAGGGGGCATGTGTGCGTGTGTCTTCCCGTCTTTTCAAGTGCAGCCGCTCTTCCAAACGATCCTGTGTGTAATATGAGCAAAGCACGCTGAACTAATCCAGAGGAGCGGGAGGATTTGAGCTACTTGAGCAGATGTGAATGATCAGTTTGGCACAACTGCACATTGTACAAGCAGCACCCTGGTCAGAGGGTTGGGAGTGCCCAGAGACCAATCGGGACTCACAACCTCAAAGGATAAAAGACACCGAGCAGCCGTATCGCCTCCAGTCACTTCACCGCCGTTCAGGCTCTTCCCCCTGGGCCTTAATTAGGGGTGAGGATGCCGAGAGTCACGACTGGACTCCCAGGAGCAACACCCCCTCCACTCCGACGAATGGAGCCTGGGCACCTTCCTCCTCGCTTCGACTGGCAGCCTCTCGTGAGAGAAAGGCCGGGGCTGAAGCCTAGAAAGTCTAGGAGGTGCTTTGCCACCCCCCCTCCTGCTGCTGCGCATGAAAGATGGCTGTGAGGAGGCCAGGCAGAGCAGCCCAGTGCCAAAGCTCTGCCCATTTATCCCATGGTCTCGTGTTTACAACCAACCCCCCTACAGTTTTTTGCTACAAATCCAGAACAAAGCGCCTCCTCCTCAGGCGAGCTGGCAGCCAGGAGGCCAGGCAGCCCCATACTCCAGTCAGAGTGGAGGACTGATCCTGGCCTCCTCAATGCCTCTGCGGAAGACTGCAGGAGCCGGCCACGGGATCCT
The DNA here is from genome assembly GCA_039707465.1 of Rhabdophis nuchalis. Taxonomy (NCBI): domain Eukaryota; kingdom Metazoa; phylum Chordata; class Lepidosauria; order Squamata; family Natricidae; genus Rhabdophis; species Rhabdophis nuchalis. The sequence continues at coordinate 1,011,451 of CM077647.1, read as the reverse complement.
CCACCAGCTCATCCAAGCCAATCCGTTACTGGCAGGGACCTTCTGCCACCTCCTGCTGCTTTCTGCACTTTGGTTTGAACCCCCGGATGAGGGCAGCCCTCTGCATCTAAGCCCAGCTGCATCCCCCAAACAGCCATCCCAGCCACCGAGATTGTGAACACCGATTGGTGGTTGGGCATTCCCACGCTCGGACCAGCGTGCTGCTCCTGCAGTGTAACTGATCGCCCACATCTACTCCGGTAGCTCAAATCCTCCCCTCCCCCCGTCCGGGTCAGTTTGGTTTGCATTGCTCATCTTATGCACAAGGCCAGGCGAGTGGCTGGGGTGACCGGAGTGGCTGGGAAGGGAGGGAATGAGCGAGGCAGGGCCAGGCATGTCACATCACGCTATTCAGCCGGTTCGCCGGTCCACAAAAAAATAGCTACCAGTTCTACTGAATCCCACCACTGCCTTAAAAGATGGGGAGGAAAGGTTGTCTCCATTTCAGGGACCCTCTTTAGGAAAGGAAAGCCAGAAGAGCTGATGAGATGCCATCTTGCAGGTGGGAGTATTGATTGTATCAAAGAGTTTTATAATCCATGGACTTTATTCCAATCATAAACTCCACCCGCAGTTCAAAGAACAAGGAGATCTGGCAGAGCAGAAGCAAAGGAGGACTGGCAGAGCCACCTGTCACCAGGTATTCCAGATCCCTTCAACCAGGTAAGAGCCCACAGAAGCCCCGGGACCCCCAAGCGGGCATTTCACAGGGCCGCAGGGTGGAGTGGGGGGCGAAGGCAGAGCTCCTCCTGGGCCTGTGGTGGGAAGAGGGTCAGGGAGCAGCAGAGAGCAAGAGGCTGAGGGTCTCTGGGAAAGTCCAACGGATGGATGGGACAGAGGAGATCCTAATGATAGGAAGGTCAATGGGGGAGGGGAGGGAGGCCAATGGAGGGAAATTAATAGATGAGATCCTAACATTGGGAAGGGGATCCTGAGACGTTTCCTGTCTTCCTTGTTATGAAACACAACTGCAGGTTAGTGGGGAGGAGAAGAAAGGCAGGTGGCTTAGCAACAAGTGGGGCACAGAAGCACCTGTGTTGTTGTGATTGACAGGTGGTGGGGTTGCAGGTAATTTGGGGAGGGGGAGTTGCTCCTTTTCTGAAGGCTGCTGAATTCTCTCCTGGCAGACAAATAAGGTGAGACCAGGAATCGACAGCAGGGAAGCGACATCTTCTTCCCAGTGGCGTAGCGTGGGTTGTCAGCACCCGGGGCAAGGCAAGTAATTTGCGCCCCCTAACCCGTGGATTTTAGCACTCGAGTCTCTTCCACTAGATTATGTGGTGCCGAAGTCGAGTTATTTCATGCAGCATTCAATTCCGTGTACTGAGCACACGTGTGCTGAATTTGTTTCTTAATAAAATCATCTTTTTTAGTATCCAACAATGTTTGGATTTGCAAAAAAGCAAATCGCTGGTGCAGCGTATTCATCTGCGTAGTACGTTTTTTAATTTCTGCCTGAAGCTGATCAATTGCTTCCAGTTGTTCTCTGATGGTATTTAAGGTATTACCGCAAGACGTAAGCTGTTCCAAGGAAAGCTGCCTTTTGCAATTGATTGGTGGTATTTTACTATTACATATACAAAAGTGTGAAATCACAGCTACCAGTTTTTTAACTGCTGTTGGCCTTCACACATATCAAGTTCTTCCCAACAAAGTAGGATGTCATAAGGTATCATCATATATGTGCAGATACAAAATTTGGCCTTTGGTAATTGGCATATGGAAATGTTGCCAATGTGCATATTTTCTAAGTGCCATCCAATATTTTTTGTTATGGCACCCAGTCTGATGACAGCCACTCGGACCACCACACTGGTTTACGTTCAGTTAAATTCACAATGTAGGGCTGGTAGAAATGTAATAATTCAAGTCCAAATAAAGTACCTAAAAATTATTAAGATAGCATCTAAGAATATAAATAAGTCCAAGTAGGATAGCTTTTTTTTGAAAATTGCGATGTTCAGGTGTGATAATTCAATATTTCCAGATATTAAGAAAATACTTTAAATATATTTTGATATTTTTTCCATTTCCCTCCCTCAATCCTAGTATCACCCTGTAGAGCAACAACAATTAAACAGACTTTGTTTTCAGTGATTCTTATATCAGGCATCTTTTGAACAAGATACCAGTTATGTTTGAATCTTAAAGGCCCACAAGGTATTAACCTGCTCATTTTCCAAAACCTTCTCAACTTGATGGTCCCAGTAATTTTTCGTACCTTTAAATCCAAACCACCAGTAATAATTCTGACAGTTCTGTCATGATGATGCTTTTAATCAGCTTGTGAAATTTTTACTGTAGTCATTCATCAAATAATCAATTGTTTCATCTCTTTTACTACAACGGCAACATTTGCTGTTGTTCGTCATAGTATGAATTTTCATTTTCATGCAATTAATTAGCAAAAAGTTTTCTTGAGCCACTTTAATAAAAGCTTCAATTTCTTTCTTTAACACTTCTCGTTTTAAACAATTCCATGTTTGGTTTTTATTGGCTTTTCTTTCTATATCTTTCAAGTATTGACTAAACATTGGCTTGTTCTTCCAATTAACAAATCAGTTTTCAGTGGTCTCTTTTCTATATTCAGCTTTCACCTTTCCTGTTTTCAAGAGCCTTCTTTGATAGACTTCTTCAATGAGAGTTTTTGGCTCATCCAGACCATTCTTTTCTTCCTCCATAGTTTGTTTCTCATATAAGCTCTAGGCAAATAGATAAGATCAATATCATTTTTTGGTTGCAAAGCATTGTGCATTTTTATTAGTTTACTCATCTTCCAATCCACATTACTAAGTTTCATCTGGATCCATTCCTGCTTCAAAATTTTCTTAACTCTGAATATTTGATACAAATATTTTCTTTGATTTTATTATTATTGTCCTGTGCTCCAAATATATGTAAAAGTAAAGGTTTCCTCTGTCCAGTTGTTTCTAACTCTAGGGGTTGGTTTCTTAGCCAAGGGAGCCAGCAAGACATTTTCAGGGTCATGTAGGTAACATGATTATACACCAAAGTGCACAGAACACACTGTTATCTTCCCACCAAAGTGGCATCTATTTATCTACTCACAGTTGCATGCTTACAAATTGCTAGATGGGCAGGATCTGGGACAAGAATGGGATCTTAACCCATTGCATAGTGCTCAGATCTCAAACCCAGGCGGTCAGCTTTCCAGCTGAAAAACTTAGCATCTTTAACCACTGAGCTATCACAGCACCTACTCCAAACATAAAACACTCCAAATATCAAAACCTATACTCATGCTGCTGAAATAAAACGATTCCTCTAAAATCTATTTCTACCCTTTGAGAAGTAAGTACCAGTGAGTTCAGTAAAGCTTTGTACTAGTAGTAGGGTTAGAGGTTTTGTAGTGCAAATCTATGCAGGTCTAGTCAAAAGTAAATTGACTCATTAAATTTAATGGGTTATACTTTGGAAAAGTATTCAAGGGTTACAGCTTAAGCAATTGCATTTTGCAGACTGACTTTAGATACACTATATAAAATAAGACCTTCCCTAATAAATATTATATTGCAAATATTTCAATATGTACGATATATTGCATAGAGTTGTAACATGCAATATTTTCTTTCTTAAAAAGTAATTTACCTTTAATCATATTAATGTACTATTTATATCGCATAATACATATTATTTAAGCCATTTGCAAAACTTAATTTTTCATAAACAAATATATAGGCCAACTGGTTGTTCATCAGAAGTGATGAGACTTGAATTTAAAAAAAGCTAGAAGTTTCTACATTGGGAAATGTAATTTGATTGACTTCTTCAATAAGAGTTTTTGGCTCATTCAGACCATTCTTTTCTTTCTCTATAGTTTGTTTCTCATATAAGCTCTAGGCAAATAGATATGATCAATATCAATTTTTGGTTGCAAAGCATTGTGCATTTTAATTAGTTTACTCATCTTCCAGTCCACATTACTAAATTTCATCTGGATCCATTCCTGCTGCATATGGAATAATAGAGGCTAATAGAAGTTTCTACATTGGGAAATGTAATTTTAATATCTCTTAACATAAATTAAATCTGCGGCTCGTCCCCTCTTGCCAAAGGCCGGGGAAACGCTCTCTGGTGCACGCCGCGGCTCCTTCTGCGGCCGCTGTTTCTCATGGTGTGAGGGGACGCCGCATGCCGGGCTCGGGCTTCCTCCCAGCGCGGGCAGCGCAGTCCCGGGAGAGACGGAAAGAGAAGCGCGGGAGAGACGCGCAAACGGCCGCGAGCCTCCCGACCGAGGACGACGCTGGACACCGGAGGGTGGCGGTGGCGCCCGCTGCTGTTTCCGCTGCTCCCGGGAACGCAGGCTTTTCGGAGAGCACGAAGTTGCAGGCGCGCCGATCCCAGCCGCTGCGTTTTGCCTTCAAACTTGCTGTCCCGCCGACCCGGAGGGGACATTCTCCCAGCGGCGTCTCAGGCGCTCCCACCCTTTAGCCGGGACTCGACCCTCCCCGGGTGGGCTGAGCAGGGGCCCCTCCGGCCGCCGGAGCGAGCGACTTCCACCCGGGCTCTCTCCGCCGCCTCCGCCCAGGCTTCCCCGTTCGGCGCCGCCTGGCCTTTTCCCGCCTCTCCGCGCTCCCTCAACGCCGCAGGAGGGGAAGCTCCGTGGCGCCTCCGCCTCCCTTTCCGCGAGTGTCAAAACTTTGTCGGGGCGGCGGCGGCGGCGGGACGGGGCTGAGGCGGGAGGCCGGCCTGAGGCAGGCGGGGTGCGCGGTGCGAGCGCGCCCCCCCAGATGTTGCGCCCGGTGCGGCCGGCACCCCCTGCACCCCCCACGCTACGCCTCTGCTTCTTCCCCCAATTATCCTCCTCCATTCCATCTCCCCCTCCCACCATTCCAGATGTTGGTCTTCCTGGAGGGACCACGCTTTGCTCTCTGTGGGGGGAGGGGGAAGAGGAGGGACTTTCTCCTTGGTTCTAGGTTGCTTCTCTCCTTGCTTGGTTTCCAACATTGGATGGAAATCCATCAGGGAGAGAAACAACTTGGAACTAAGGAGAAACTTCCTAACAGTGAGACCAATTAACCAGTGGAACGGCCTGCCACCAGACATCGTGGGGGCTTCATCACTGGACCTCCAAGAGCCCCTCCAATTCTGTCATTCTGTTACTGTAAGGGTCTCTTCTTTGAGCAGGGGGTTGGACTAGATGCCCACCAAGGTCCTTTCCAGCTCTGTGATTCTGATTCTGAAGGGGAGGGGTTCCTGCCTGGTGATGCCAAAGATGAACCAATCTTCCTTTTTGGTGTGAAGGCAGCGACAGGCAGTAACGGGGAACAGTCTGTCACCACCACTACCTATCGCTGCCGCTTCCCACTGCCTCTCACCACCACTCACTGCCGTGGCTGCTCACTGCTGCTCGTCACAGTTTGCTGCCACCTATCGGCAGTTGGATCGGCCTCCCATGATGCCACCGATCAGCTGTTCCAAACGGTGGCAGTGAACGGCAGCAGAGGCAACAGGTGGCGGCGATAGGTGGGAGCGATACTCGCCACCTGCAAGAGCTGTTCAGAGGTATTCAGGGCGGCCGATCCAACCACCAAGAGGTGTCAGCAGCTAGAGACAGCGGCAGAAACAGAATAGACGAGGTCCCAGGGGGAGAAATCCATCGTGTGAATAGCCTCACCTATGGGAAACTTATTCCATAGCTTCAAGAGATTTTGGCTGCAACAACCGGAGGAGCAGAGCCCTGACGAGCCACATGTTGGGGCAGATTTTTTGTTTTCTTGTTTTCCTCCCCAAAAGCTACCTGTGTCTTATGACCTGGAGCATCTTATGGAGCCAAAAATATGGTAATTTATTCTCCATCGGTAAACAATTTAACTAATGTCATCACGAAGCCATGGAGTATAGAAATACACAAAGATCTTGTGAAACATCTTGGTTTAAATGCTGTCCAGCTATAAAATTGGAGTGGTTCTAAGACAGGGGTCTCAAACTCATCGCATGAAGCCACCCGCAACCCCGGTTTAGCGAAGAGTGGGGGAGTCCCAATATGTCACTTGAGGACGACGTTCGTTTGATATCCCTGTTCTAAGATATTTAATGTAAAAACTAGAACAGTAAAGAGTACAATGGACCAGAGCACACGGTTGCAGTTGATTGGTTGAAAATTGCTGCAGGCCCCTGCCTGAGGCAATCTACATTATGATTGGTTGATGGGGAGAATGGGGAGTTTCTCTTTTTCCCGCCTTTTTTCTCTATGTCTGCTGTTCTGGGGTTTACCTGATGATTTACCTCACGATGCTCCTCCTTCCGTGACCATCTTGTTTGCCATATATTCATTTACATAAAGCTTCAAGTTTGTGTTGGAGTTTCTGACTCAGTTTGGACACAGGCTGTGGAATTCCCTGACAAACCGAACCGACATCAGTGGGTGGAGGGTGGATTGTGCCCACATCCTGCATCCCCTCAGAGAGTCATTGGTCAGTTCTGGCATCTTCCAGAAGTTTCTTCTCTCTTGCAGGAACCAGAAGTGTCAGTGACACGCAGGAGCCAAGCATGGCCCAAGCAGAGGACGCCATTGAGACCCCAGCCCTGGGCCGCCCCTTCCAGCTGGGGATGCTGTACGATTGTCGCAAGGACACCCTCATCCCAGGTAGGAATTGGAAGAGAAGGAGGTGGATGGACATCCCCTGAGGGAAACTCAGGAGGGAAGAGGACCGGAGCTGCCATCAATGCACAGGCTCAGCCCAGGGATGCTTCAGAGTGGGACTCCTGGGCCCATCATCCGCTAATACCGTGTTTCCCAGAAAATCATACCTGGACTTATTTGGTTTTGGGCCCCAAAAGAAGCAATAGGGCTTATTTTCAGGGGTGTCTTAATTTGTTTAAGTGCCACTGCTGCAAGGCAGGGGGGTGGAGCTGCCTGACACACACATTGGCTTACCACAGGGGCCCCATGGCTCCATGCCCCAACAACATCTTCATGGCGGCGCCACCGACAGCCATGTGCAGCAGGAGCCCACATGGCCAATGGCTCACTTCTTCTGGCACCAGCAAAGCACCAGAGCAGGAGGCGAAGCAATGCAGCCAGGCAAATAGCTCTGTCCCCAAGCACTCCATGGGTGCCCAAACACTTTCCATCCGGACCAAGGAATGAGGGAGACTCGAAGCTACATCTGCTTGCAAATGGGAGACTTAGCTCCATTTCCAAGCGTCCCATTTGCAGGCAGGTAAAGCTTTGTCTCCCTCTGGGAGAATATTTATTTATTTTTATTTTATTAAATTTATACCCCGCCCTTCTCCTTGTTAGGACCCAGGGCGGCGCACAGGCATTATTAAAACCACAAAAATACAATAAATATCAATTTAAAATATATTAAATTAGATTAACCCGTGCTAAAACCCATGTTAAAAACCTTCCCAAATTATAATTTATTTATTTATTTATTTTTTTTTAAAGTCAAGAACAGGGGGCTATCCTAGGCCGGCTTGTTGAAATAAATACGTCTTAAGACGTTGGCGGAAGAGACGGAGGTCCGAGATAGTGCGAAGGTAGTGCGAAGGTCGAATAGTGCACAGGGCGGAGTCACAGGCAACATGGAGGAGGCAGGCCATCCCAATATGCCGCCCGTTCCATCCTACAGTCCTTCGGTTTGTCCACGGCCGTGCCAGGGTGGGGCATCAGGTTAGGGCTTATTTTCAGAGTAGGTCTTATTTTCGGGGAAGCACAATAGCAGCCAGCAAATAAGGAGATCTTGATGGGAATGCATATCCACTCTGCCAATCAAGGGATGAATTTTCCTCTCCTGAACCAAAGTAACTGAAATGGCTTGGGAAATTATTTTAAAAAGGAGTTCTCACACAGAGTGGTGAAGGGAGGGATGTCAGGTTTCTTTCCTGAGGGGGGTTCTGAACAGAGAAGAGGTGTGAGAATGGGGTTTCTCCAGGGAGTGGGAAACCTGCCTTGAGATCAAGAGGTGCCTAGCAAATCCCATTCCACTCTACTCAGTCAAAAGCCTTTGGAGTTTGTGGCATTTTGCAAAACATGCAGGAGGCTTCCTTGGTGATGGCCAGACAGAACAAAGGAAGGAGCCCTCTAGGGCAGTGGGGGCGAACCTCTGGATCACGTGTCAGAGGTGGCCCTCAGAGTCCTCTCTATGAGAGCACATGCCATCGCTCCAGCCCAGCTCCATCACATTTCTCCATCACATTATTCACCATTGTTTGCAGGGAAGCAAAATAATTTTGGCCCTAAAACAAAGTTCACTCAATCACTTTCAACTTCTCGTGAAAGAAGAAGATCTCGCCAAGTTAGAATTGATTGAGTGAACTATTTTTTAGACCCACAAATTGTTGTTTCCCTACACACGATGGCAAGCAATGGGACAGAGAAGCACGACGGAGCTGGAAATCAGGTAGACAAAGAAATGATTGGGGGAAGCGAGGGCATCTGGTGGTGGGTGGGGCAGGCTCAGCAGCATGGAGCTGCAATGCCAAAATGGGCAACGGAGCGGCTGGTAGGAGGGAAGAAGGAGGCTGCTTTCCCTCTCTTTTCGGTGGCTCTGTTAGTGGGGAACAAAACAGTCCCGTCTCGCTTCCTCCTTCTGCCAAGCGTGCCCAGCCATGCATGGGCCATCCTCTGCCTTTCTTTCCCTCACGGATCGCGGTGGACAAAAAAACCCCAACGAAGCCACCCGCTATAGCCAAGGCCACCCACACTAAAGAAGTAGCACCTGTGGTGGCCGCGGCGGCAGAGCAGAGGGTGGAGAAGCAAATAGTATAAATTGATAACTACTCGTGTTGTATTTTTCAGCCCTAGACAAACAGAGTATTTGCAAAGTTCCTGGGAGAAAGGTATTGGGGAGGGGGGGAATAAGCATATTTCTTTATTGGAACCACTCATCAGGCAAAGAAGCAGAACAAAAAATGCTACCTGGTCTCCAGTGGCTTCCATGAGTTACGCTCTGGTACGCGCGTACTGGTGCCTGCCGGAAGCAGCAGCGGCCGTAGAGGAACGGTGCTTTGGAGGCCCTGCCCATCTGCCCTCACTCCTTACCTGTAATTTGTTTGTTTGTTTGTTTGTTTATTATTTAAATTTCTATACCGCCCTTCTCCCTTCCGGGACTCAGGGCGGTGTACAGGCAGCAGTAAAAGCACGAATAAAAACATAGAAACCCTTTAAAAATACATTAAATAATGGAGCCTGTCTTAAAACCTAGTTAAAATCCCTGCTAAAAACCATATAAAACTATAACATTTAAAACTATGCCAGTTTAGAAACTATGCCAGGCCGGCCGCACGGAATAAATAACTCTTCAAAGCCCAACGGAAAAGGCGCAGGTCCGTGATCGTCCGTAGTCCAGGGGGGAGGTCATTCCAGAGGGCGGGGGCTGCCACAGAGAAGGGTCTCCCCCTGGGGGTTGCCAGCCAACATTGCCTGGCCGACGGCACCCTGAGGAGGCCCTCTCTGTGGGAGCGAACTGGTCGGTGGTCGGTATTTGGTAGCAGGAGGCGGTCTTGCAGATAGAAAGAAATGGGCCATTTGCACACACGTGTGCAGTGTGTGGCGCCTATGCGATGCTCTGCCGAGCAGCTGGAGTGTTCCAGGGGATGGGTGAACGTGTGTGTGCGGCGTGCATGCCCTTGATGGACACCGGGCCCCGTTGTAGTGTACCAGTTGCAACGGGATCTGGAACCCACCACTGGTTCAAAGCATCCCTAACCTTGTCTTTTCCTGCAAGAAACGGGCCAACAGCTTTGCTCTCCCCGTTTTCTTCTTTGGAATTTCCTGTCCAAAAGTAATTGGATTTTGTAGCCTGGAACCAAAGGTATCTAGGTGTTAGGGGGACATCTCCATTTGGGACACAGCAGAGGGTGTGCAGCAAAGTATGCAGCCAGAGAAATGTTGCTAATGTACCCACAATTAGAATACCAGACACCGTTTAAGTAAAATAAAATAGCTTTTACTTAGGTTGTAAAAAACTACTAAACTAAGCTACTGCTCAACAAGCAGTGATATTAAATTGAGTCAACAACAAAGTCTCAACAATATCAAACAGCTTTCACAATCTTCCGTCTTCTTCAGTAATCACAGTTCACCAGCAAACAGTTATCAAACAGCAAGTCCAGCAGAGAGAGAGAGAGAGAGAGAGAGAGAGAGAGAGAGAGAGAGAGAGAGAGAGAGAGAGAGAGAGAGAGAGAGAGAGAGAGAGAGAGAGCTTCCTCTTATAGTTAGAGATCATTGCACTTCATAATTGCACTCTAACATTCCACCAGCCTTAAAGTTACAATGACTATATATTGTCTACCCAACTATAGGAGTCTACTCCTAACACTAAGCTCAGCCTCTCCCTTCTTTGGTCCTGGACAGGATATCTTATGGTGATAGTTTTCTTCCACATAAATAATTGATTGGTATTTAGTTCTAAGGAAGGCAGTGTCTGTTTCAATAATAGAAATCAAAACTATTTTATTTTAGGAAGAAAAGGAGCAAACAATATACAGAGAAAATTGGGAGAAGGAAATGAAGGGCGAAATCAGGAAGTTTGTTGAATGTTGAATGTTTATTGAAGTTGTATACCGCCCTTCTCCCTTGCGGGACTCAGGGCGGTGAACAGGCATAATAAAAACAACAAAGACATGAATATGTAAAACACTTTAAAATGTCAATTAAATTAGGGGCCTGTTCTAAAACCAAATGAGATTACTAAATAAAATCGATTAAAATCGATTAAAAATTACACCAGGCTGGCCGCATGGAATAAGTGCGTTTTCAAGACCCGGCGGAAGAGGCGTAGGTCAGTGATCGTACGTAGGTCAGGGGGTAGGTCGTTCCAGAGGGCAGGAGCTGCCACAGGGAAGGCTCTTCCCCTGGGGGTCGCCAGCTGACATTGTTTGGCCAACGGTACCCTGAGGAGGCCCTCTCTGTGGGAGCGAACTGGTCGGTGGGAGGTATTTGGTAGCAGGAGGCGGTCTTGCAAGTAACCAGGCCCCGTGATATTACAAACATGTTCCTTTTTTATTGTGGCTGAACGTAATATTTCAAAAGCAGGGGAGAAAATGAAGGGACGTAAAAGTACATTTTTCACGTTTTCCTTAGAACCATTAGCTGAACTCTGTCTCCTTTATCATTATTTTAGGCAGTAAAACCTCCGTATTCAGGTTAAATTGCTTTATTGGCACTTTGTGATAAATAAGTGGGTTTTCGGCCCTCGGTCTCTAAAAGTTTCGCCACCCCTGCTCTAGGGGAAATAATGTCTCACTTGTCGCACCTCTATGCAGCTTCAGGTATTATGGAGTTCTGGTTTCACGTTTACCTGCCTGTTTCCTTCTGTTCCATGCAGGGGTCACCCTTTGGGACTACAGCTCTCTTCAGAAGGACCTGACCATCAGGCCTCAGCCCAAGACAGCCACTGAAATCATTGCTTCTGACAGCATAGATGCTAAGGCCTCTGCTCTGAACATCTCAGCCTCCCTCAAGGCCAGTTTTCTGGGGGGGATGGTTGAAGTGGGAGGGTCAGCAGAGTATCTCCATGACACCAAGAAGTCCAAGAAACAGGCCAGAGTGATCTTTCAGTACAAAACCACCACCAACTATGAACAGCTGACAATGAGCCACCTGGGAATCCAGAATGTCTCTCACCCTGCCGTCTTTGAGCATGGCACAGCCACCCACGTGGTCACTGCCATCCTCTATGGAGCCCAGGCTTTCTTTGTCTTTGACCAAGAAGTTTCCACAATGGAGATGGTGAAAAAAATAGAAGGAAATCTCCAGGCTACAATCACGAAGGAAATGTCTGTTGAAGGAGACGCAGAGATCAAACTGACAGAGGAGGAAAAAGATAATGCTCAGAAGTTCAGATGCAAGTTCCACGGGGACTTTTCTTTGGACAGAAATCCAGTCACTTTCCAAGATGCCATGAAAGTTTATGGAAGTCTACCAAAAATGTTAGGGAAAGATGGGGAGAAGGCTGTGCCTGTGCGGGTCTGGCTCTACCCACTGACCAAGCTGGACAGCAGAGCAGCTAAGATGGTCCGTGAGATCAATGTTGTGTGGATCTTTGATGCTGGAAAGATCTTGGAGGAACTCAATGACATTGAGATGCAAAGCAATGATCTAACCAATGATCCCATTGCTGAGACCTTCCCTGAGATCAAGCGGAAGATCCTGCAGTTCAAGGATCTGTGCAAGCAACACAAACAGAGTTTCCAGAAAGAGCTGGCCAGAGTATTGCCTTCCATCCGGGGAGGAGGGCAGGAGGAAGGGACCCTGGTGGACCTGTTGATGTCTGTCAACCAGTCACCCTTCAACATCCAAAGACTCCGTGAATTTCTGGACACCAAGAAAAGAGAAATTAACTTTGTCAAATCTTATCTGACTATTCTTAGTGGAATGCAGGTTATCTCTTCCCAGAATGAGATGGAAGAAATAGTTCTGGACCCCCAGAATGGATATGTGGTCTCCTTTGCATTGACTTCTTTACATGAAGACGACCAATTTCTTTTGAGCTTTCAGAGTTGGCTTCAGGAGCAATTCTTGCCAGAATCATTTAAGTCCACAAGGTCGCCTCCTGAGGTCAAGAAAGGCAAGGCCTGGTTTGAGGACAAGGAGAGGACCCAAAATGCTCGCCAAGCTGCCAAATCCATCAAAGACTTTTTCAGTGTCAATCAATCCAATGAGAAAGTCCATTTTGTTGTGTCCTCACTCCCAGATATGGACAAACCAGGAGCCTCAATCTACCTTTATGAAGATGGAGAGCTGGTCAGCAAGAACTTTGAGTTGCCCTCAAAACCTCTCCCTTTCCCGATCAGTGAAGTGAGACATGACAGCATTCAGCTGAAGTTTCAGCCAGCTGAATATGGAAAGGCTACAATCTCCAGCTATCTGGTGCAGTATAAGGTTGCAGGGGAAGAAAACTGGAAGACTGTGAGGACAGAAGACACTAGAGAGATGTTCCTGCTGAAAGATCTGCCTCCAAACACAGAGTACCAGTTCCAGTATGCTGCTTGTTGCAAGGTAGGCCTTAGTAAATCCAGTGAGCTGAGCCCACCCATAAAGACTCTTCCCACCAGCCCTCCTGAGAAATTGAAAATGGTCACTGCAGCATCTGCTGTCATCTCTGTGGCCTGGATGAGTCCCAGCATCGTTGCCTCTGGAGTTGTGGTCAAGGAGTACAAGGTGGAGTACAGAACGGTGGAGGCTGGAGTTGGGAAGGACCAGTGGATTGAAAAAAGAACTGGGAGAAAAACAGAATTTTATCCCATTGAAGGTCTGACGCCCCAGACAACATATAGAATACGGGTGTCAGCTGTGTGTGATAATGGAGCTCTGAGTGTCCCCAGTGAGGAGGTGGAGGTCTCCACATCACTGGAGAAGGAGGTTGAAAAAAACATAGCCCACCAGTTCCTCCAGGTAAGCTCCCTGGTGGAGGACAGACAGCCATCAGTATTTGCCCTTCCTCTGGAGAAAGTCTCCTCAGATGCCTCCTCATCCTCTCTCTTGTATCAGTTTGGAAAGGAGAACCCAGAAGTGCCCAACAAAGTGATCCTGGTGATGGGAGCAACAGGAAGTGGGAAAACCACTCTGATCAATGGGATGATCAATTATATCCTGGGTGTCGAGTGGGAAGATAATTTCAGATTCAAACTAATTCATGAAACCACCCAGAGAAGCGAAAGTGGAAGCAGGACGTCTGAAGTCACATCCTACGTGGTGAACCATCAGAAGGGCTTCCGAATTCCCTATTCTCTCACAATCATTGACACTCCAGGATTTCGAGGCCCAAGAGATGCAGAGCAAGACAAACTGGTTGAGAAGAAGCTCCTGGAGTTTTTCTCCACCCCAGGGGGCATTGACCACGTGGATGCCATCTGCTTGGTGGCCCAGGCCTTCCTTGCCCATTCAACTCACACCCAGAAACTTGATTTTGATTCCATGCTCTCCATGTTGGGAAAAGATGTGAAGGATAACGTCCAACTCCTAATCACCTTTGCGGATGGAGGGACCCCACCTGTCCTGGAGGCCCTCAAGGAGGCTGACCTCCCATGTGCTGAGGAAGAGTCGGGAATCCTACAACACTTCAGATTCAACCATTCATCCCTCTTTGCTCCCCGAGAATATGGAGGAAGCCCCAATGCTGCTGCTGAAATCTTCTGGAAAACGAGCACTGAGAGCATGAAGGATTTCTTTGACTCATTAAAGAATCTGAAAACCAAAAGTTTAACCTTGACCCTGCAGGTCCTCAAGGAACGTCAAGAGCTGAAAGCTGCTCTTAGAAGACCTCCCCCTCCCAAGGTTGAACAAGTGCACCCAAATAGTTTCCAGATTAGTATTGATCCGGTAGCCATTGGGAAGCCTTCAGTCTCCAGGTTCCAGGTGGAATATCGGATTGCAGAAGAGAATTGGAAAAGTCTCAATTCCGAAGGCTCTAAGGATCAATTCACCCTGGAAGATGTCCACCTAAATCTTCAGTACCAGTTCCGATGTGCAGCTGTGACTCCAGGAGGGCTCGGTCAGTGGAGTGAGGCGATCACTTGCATCTGTCCCACAGGGAGGCCTGCTGAGGTAACCTGAGTGGGAGGAGGAGGCGGGGGAGAGAGTAAAATACTCTGATGTGGTGGATGCGCCATCTCTGGAATTTTTTAAGAACATAATGGACAGCCACCTGTGTGAAATGATATAGGGTCTCCTGTTTGAGCAGGGGTTTGGACAAGAAGGCCTGCAAAGTCCCTCCCCTCCCCAATCAGGGACAAGGGCCATGGGGCAGGGGAGGTTCCAAAGGGGCAGAATTGGTGGGGGTGGGGGGGACTGGTGCAAACCAGCATTCTCAGCAGAGGCTGCTTGCCCAGAATTGCAGGGGATGCAGGGAAGAACCCCCACCAAAAGAGCCTCCCACCCTCCCAGGAAGGATTCGATTCAGACTGCCTTGGAGGGGAAACTGGGAGGCCAAGGAGTGGGTCGCCAGGGGGAGGGGGGAGCTGGAGGAAGATGGTCTGGGGTGACGCTTGGAGACGATCTGGAGCTGCAGCAGGACCATCTAAAGCCCCAGAGAACAGGGTCCATTTGAGCACGGAGTCGAATGTGAGGAACTGCCAGCCCCTTTGGACATCAACCCCCATCGTTCCTGAAACCCCCAAAGTGCAGGATCCCAAGAATTGAAGGGCTGCATAAAAGGAGGGGGTGGCATGGGGGGAAGAATCGGATGGGTCAGCCTGGAGGGCAGTGAGGTGGGGGTGGCCCTTTTTTACCCACCCTCCAAATCCTTCCTTTGCCTTCTGGGGAAGGGGAAGCTGCAACCAAGCAGGAGGTTTATTTATTTATTTATTTATTTATTTTCGTATTTGTATCCCGCGCCCATCTCCCACCAAGGGACCCGGGGTGGTGCACAGGAAAATTTAAAAACATAGATATACAAATATACAAAATACAAAAACCTATTAAAACTATATTAAACCCCATCCTGCACTAAAACCTCATTAAAACCCCCAAAATTAAAACTTTGCTCAACTAAAAGTCAGTTCGGTGTCGGGTAGGTCATGCCAGGCCAGCTAGATGAAAAAAGTGCATTTTTAGGCGCTGGCGGAACAGGCGGAGGTCACAGATGACTCGGATTTCGGGGGGAAGGTCGTTCCAGAGGGCTGGGCCCGCCACAGAAAAGGCCCTTCACCTGGGGGTTGCCAAGCGGCATTGCCCGGATGACGGCACTCGGAGAAGCCCCTCTCTATGGGAGCGAATCGGACATAGGGACGTATGGGGCAGCAGACGGTCACGCAGGTAACTAGGCCCCGTGCCATGGAGCACCTTGAAGATGGTCATCAAAACCTTGTAACGCACCCGAAAGGTCACAGGTAGCCAGTGCAGCTCGCGCAGGAGAGGTGTTATATGAGATTGCCGAGAGGCTCCCATGATTACCTGTGCGGCCGCGTTCTGGACCAACTGCAACCTTCGAGTGCATCTCAAGGGGAGCCTCATGTAGAGAGCGTTACAGTAGTCCAGACGGGAAGTCACGAGTGCTTGAGTGACTGTGCGAAGGGCGTCCCGGTCAAGTAGGGGCGCAATTGGTGGAATAGGTGAACCTGGTAAAACGCCCCCCTGGCCACGGCCGTCACATAGTCCTCCAGGGACAGCCGGGAATCCAGGAGGACTCCTAAATTGCGTGCCCTCTCCACGGGGGCCAATAATTCGCCCCCCATGGCCAGGGATGGAGTCACCTGGCTAAACCAAGGTGCCGGAAAGCACAGCCACTCGGTCTTGGACGGGTTGAGTTTGAGTCTGTTACTGCCCATCCAGATCCGCATGGCTTCCAAACACCGGGACATCACCTCGACGGCATCGTTGGGGTGGTTTGGGGTAGAGATGTACAGCTGAGTGTCATCAGCATACAGATGAAAATCTACCCCAAAACCACAGATGATCTCGCCCAGTGGCTTCATATACGTGTTGAACAGGAGTGGCGAGAAGACCGACCCCTGCGGCACCCCACATGTGAGGGGCCTCGAAGTCGACCTCTGCCCTCCTGTCAACACGAATTGCAACCGACCAGAGAGGTAGGAGGAGAACGGTGCTTCCCACCCCCAACCCCCCCAGTCGGTGCAATAGGATACCATGGTCGATGGTATCGAAAGCCGCTGAGAGATCTAACAGGACCAGGATAGAGGAAAAACCTCTATCCCGTGCCCTCCAGAGATCATCCACCAACGCGACTAATGCCGTCTCGGTGCTATGACTGGGTCGAAAGCCGGACTGGCGTGGGTCTAGATAATCAATTTCCTCCAGATGGCGGGGAAACTGCTGTGCCACCACACTCAAGTGGGCTCTTACCAGTGCTTGATCAGATTCGGCCCGAGAGGATCTCCACCTACTCTCTAGGCGTCTCTTGCGGCGTTTCATCTCCCTCAGCATCTCGGAAAACCAAGGAGCCTGGGTGAGGCGACGCTGCGTGAGAGGCCCCAAGGGCGCGACCCTGTCCAAGGCCCCCGTGGCTGCATTATACCATGCGGCCACTAGGTCCTCAGTCGAGTCGTGGGTGAAGGATACAGGTACTGGCCCAAGCTCCCTCTGGAACCTTTCGGGATCCATCAGGCACCTGGGGCGGAACCATCTTAGCATCTCAGGTTCCACCTCCCCACGGTGGGGTGAGGCGATTGGAAAGTCCAGACGAAGGAGAGAGTGATCTGTCCATGACAAGGGTGAGGTTGTGAGTTCGATCCTAGGTAGAGGCAGATGTAAGGTCTCCTGCTTGGGCAGGGGGTTGGACTAGATGACCTGCAAGGTCCCTTCCAACTCTGTTAATCTGTTAGTGAATGGGGTTCATGATGGGGTGGGCTCCTGGAGGTTTTCAGGGACTTGGGAGAATCTCTAGCTAAGATTCTGTGCTGTTCGGAGAACCGCCAAATCCCACTCCTGGCTGGCCCTGCCCATCCCTCTCCTCCCCTTCCCTCCCCGGAGTCCCCACAGGGCCGGTTTTGGATGCAGGTGAGTGCAGGGTGCCCACAGAGGCTCAAGGAGGGTGAAAAATGGGCCTACCTAAAGTTGAGGAAGGCTGGAAACGGGCCTGATTCTGGCCTCCAGAGGAATAGAAACACGCCCCACCCACACACCATGGTACAAGAGGTGCAGGAGGCTGACTAGTCCACGCCCACTATGGCCACGCTCACCCAGCACCTAGACAGAGAACCCCTTGTTAATATATTTGAAGCCCACCCTTCAGTGCATGGCGAATTCAGGCTATTTTCTCTCTCGTCCCCTCAGGCCACTCCCTCTTTCTTTCTCTTAGGCTAATTTCTCTAACCTTTCCTCAAGGTAATTTGTATAGAATGTGAAGAATGTGTGTTTTAGTTTTATTCTTTATAGTTTTCTTATGTATGATGTATACTGAAGATGGCATTTAATTTCGTTGTATGAGCTGCAATGACAATAAAGTAAACTAAAGTAATAATTTCCCTACCTTTTCCTCAGGCTAATTTCTTTACTTTTCCCTCAGGATAATTTCTTTACCTTTCCCTCAGACTTCTCTCCCTATCTTCCCTCAGGCTAATTTCTCTATCTTTCCCTCAGACCTCTCTCTCACCTTTTCCTCAGGGCTCTTTCTCTATCTTTCCCTCAGGCTAATTTCTCTACTTTTCCCTCAGGATAATTTCTTTACCTTTCCCTCAGACTTCTCTCCCTATCTTCCCTCAGGCTAATTTCTCTATCTTTCCCTCAGACCTCTCTCTCACCTTTTCCTCAGCGCTCTTTCTTTATCTTTCCCTCAGGCTAATTTCTCTAACTCAGCAAGGTGTTAGGGGCTGTCAACAGGGTGTGGGGGCTGCTATCGCTTTAAGAGCCTGCAATAAGAGAGGACCTGTAGGGGGCGTAAGTCTCTCTCCAAGTGTGCTTCCTTGCTGTAAATTGCTGATAGCGGTTTGTTTGAAGTCTGACTAAAGAACCTGTACGTACATAGTCTTTGTAGATAAACTCTTTAAATCCAAACGTGTTTGCTGTATTTGCCCCTGGGTTGTCTCACATAATCAAACTTTGCGCATTCTTACACTTTCCCTCAGGCCTCTCCCTGCAAGGCCGCCTCTCCTTTGGCTGACTCTGTTTTGCTTTTCATGCAGAAATCCCGGGTTTTGTGCTGTGCGACTTGTTTGGAAACGGCTGGAAGTATCCGAGGTAAAGTCTTGGTCCCTGGAGAGGGGGGGGGGGGTTTGGAGGGACAGGGTATGATGGCTCTATGCTGCTGACCAGTCCCTTTCTTCTCTCCTGTTCCCTTTTGGGTTGCAGGGCCTGAACGGAGGATCGTCCTGGTGGGCAAAAATGGAAATGGGAAAAGTGCAACGGGAAACACAATTCTGGGAAGCAAAGTCTTTAAGTCTAGTATGTCACCTTTCTCAGTAACACAAGCATGCCAAAGGGAGGAGACGCGACTGAAGGGCAGGAAGGTTGTGGTTGTTGATACGCCTGGCTTTCTCCACACCAGTCGTCCACAGGAGGATATTGCTGCAGAAGTGAGCAAGTGTGTGAAGCTTTACTCTCCGGGTCCTCACGTCATTCTGAATGTGATGCGTCCTGGTCGTTTCCCCCAGGAGGAGGAGGAGGTGGCACAGCAGATCAAAGAGATTTTTGGCCCTAAAGCCAAGGATTACATGATCTTCTTGTTCACCCGCAAAGATGACCTGGAAGGTGAATCTATTGAAAGTTATATATCTTCCTCAGATAAAAAACGGAAGGAATACATTGCTGAATGTGGGAACCGATGCCTGGCTTTCAACAACAAGGCCGAAGGGGCAGAACGAGAGGCTCAGGTGGCTGAACTGATGGCCATGATTGATTATCTGGTGCATAAGAACAGCCATGCTCCTTGTTACACAGAAGACATGATGGATGTCAACAAAAGACGCAAATTCTGATTGTTTCCCTTTCCCTCAGAGACCAGAAAGTCTCTAATTGAGACTCTGGTCCCAAGGTGGCAGCTCTGCCAAAGGCCTCTCCCAAGCTTCAAAAGGCGACTTTGCTCTCGCAACTATTATGGCTTCTCAGCTTCCAACGAATTAGTGGGGGGTGGGGGGAAGGGGGAGATAGAATGTAGGTTTCAGACATTGACAGCTGTGGGAACCAAGGAGACTTCATCGGGTGTTTAGCAGACTTTCTCACAACTCCATTGGACAATGGGACCTCAACTTCAACTATGTGACTCTGGGTGGGAATTAGCTAGATCCGGTTTTGCCCTCATCTTTGCCGATATGATGTATTCAATAAAGTTTTGCATTAAGAGATTGGATCGTCTCAACCGTGCTTGCTTCCGTTGTGTTTGTCAGTCAGAACGTTGATGTTACGTACATACGGACGTTGTTAAATTTACATGCTCACTGCACATTGGTTGCCCAAGTCGCAGGAAGTTTAAATCACTGTCATTGGCTGGCTGCTCTGCCAGAGTTCCTTAAAGGGTGAGTTCTGGCAGCCCAGCCGGCAGAGCGTATTACCTAACCTGCTAAAAAAAAGTGCTGAAACTCATTTGCGCCTCTCACCTGCTGCTTTCATGCCAATCTAACAGTTGAGCCCTTCTGTGTTCTAATCCATGTAACCTCTGAAGAACCCGAGTCAGAGATCCATGGCCGAGTCTCCCTGAGCCAATTCCTTCTCTTAGAGAACCTGGTTTCTCCTCTCAGTTGAGGAGACTTCAGGCGCATGAGAAAATTCAGCCCTCTCCAGTATCAACTGACCCCATAGCCTAATTCTCTACCATCCTGGACCACCTTGCCTGTGAGGGGAAAAGCCCTCCATGGAATCAGCACCTGGTGCCCAAAACCTGGGGTTTGTTGCTCTACACCTTCCAGGGCCACATCTGGATTCACTGGGGGGGGATCTCTGTTTCAAGCAGAGATCTTCAGACTAAAGCTACTCCTTTACAATAGAAGCTGTGTGTTTTTGGGGAGGGGGCGGGTCAGGGAGCCTGGTGAGGCTCAGCATAGTGAGCTCTGTGCCATGATGCCAATCAAAAGCCAGAGGGGAAGAGAAACGTTGTGCTATCATCCTGAGGAGGGGGACATGGAATTCAGGTGCTGTGGCCTGTCCCATCCGTGATCCTACCCCCATCTCTGGGGCCCGTAACTGGATTCCCTCCCCCTGTCAGTCCCAGGGACTGAGAAAGGAGCTGCATTTAAACAACGTCAAAGCGAAAGCGAAAGTGCTCGGGGCACCTGCACCGCCTGGAACTCACATGATGGAGGAAAAGCCCTGAAGTTTCCCTCCACCTGGCCACCATGAGCGGGTGGGACTCAGGCTCTCCAGAGGGTGTCCCCCACCCCTTATCCTTTAAAGCAGAAGGGCCGCTTCCTTTCCCCACCATCACTTGTAAAAGACAACCTCACTTCCTCTGATCTTTGTAAGCCAATTTGCAGGGCTCCCACCCCATCCTCCTTTCAGCAGCCAGAGTTGAAAGGCAGCTGCCTAAAATTCAGGGATGGGAGAGAAACAGCCCCCTTATTAATAGCCATCAGGGTCCGGATACCTCCAAGACCCCACCCCTTATGCCCATTTCCCCCTTGGCCCAATTTCCTCTGTGGTCAACTTCTTCAGTTCTAAGTTCTTCCCTGGTTGGGCTTCTTTTTTTGGGGGGGGGGGGAAAGTTTTTTATTTTTTATTTTTGAAAATAAATAAAAAGAAACATCATTCATTTTGTGTTTTATACAACATGTCGTTCAGACAAACGCTCTGTACGCCAGTGCTTAGTCTCACGAAGATATTAATCTGTATATATATCACTTTTGCATCATATATTAACATTTCCATTTATGAAATAAATCTTTATCCCCTAACTCTTGAATATATAAACAAGATATTAAATAGAAAAGAAAAAAAAAGACCAACAGAATAAGAACAGATAATCTTCACATGTTATACCATTGTTTTATAGAGGTAATTTTATCGTACTAAAATAAATTATTTTATCTTTCTAAAGACAAAAATTTCTTCAAGTTATGTAATAATATAATGTGTATTGTCATATTGCTTAGTTCCCCCTTGTTTCCAGCCATTGATAAAATTTATTCCAAATTTCATAGAATTGTTCGCTGTCTTGCTCTCTAATTTCAAACGTTAATTTACTCATCTCTGCACATTCCATAATTTTATAAATAATTTCTTGCTGTGATGGTAATTTGTCATTTCTCCAATTTTTTGCAAAGACGATTCTAGCGGCTGTCAAAATATTCACAATTAGGTATTTCAAATTTTTGTCAAATATTTCTAAAGTAAGTCCAAGCAGGAAGAGTTCAGGTTTGAAATCTATATGTTTTCCTGTTATTTTCTCCAACCATGTGTGGATCATACTCCAATAATTTTTGGCCTCCAAACAGGTCCACCACATATGGTAGTAAGTACCAGGTGTCTGATGGCATTTCCAGCATTTTTGGGATTTGTTCTTATTCATTTTTGCGATTCTCGAGGGTGATAAGTGCCACCTGTAGAACATCTTATATAAGTTCTCTTTGTAGGCTGTTGACATCGTCATTTTGTAGTTTTGTGTCCACAATTTTTGCCACTTATCTAAGTCGATCCCATGCCCGAAGTTTTTCCCCCATGTTATCATTGTTTCTTTCACTTGCTCTTCCTGGAGTTTAAACTCTAATAAGTAGGCATAGAGTTTTTTAATTATTTTTTTGTCGACGCCTGTTAATATTTTGTCTAATTCCGTCATTTTGTCATAAACCCCTCCTTTTTTGTATCTTCCTTATATCTTGAATGCATTTGTGTGTATGTATACCAATTAATATCCATTCCTTCTTGTTTTAGTTCCTGAATAGTTTTAAGATCACCCCTTGAGTTTAATAGATCCGAATATCTGGCTGTTCGTTCCTTTTTGTGTATTATTGCGTAAGTGAATGCTTCAGTAATTGATACCCAGACTGGTATTTTAAAATAGTGCAATTTCTTGATCTTCTCCCAGTTTACAATCAAAAATTCTCTTATGTAGTGCCTTCTGAAAAGACCATGTTTCCTGGTGTTTCTATACCATAGAGCTGCGTGCCATCCTGATGGCAAATCATGTCCCTCTAATTCTAATAGTTAGTGTTTCTTAGTGTAATCCAATCTTTAATCCACATCAAATTTGCAGCTTGATGGTATAGTTCCCAATCAGGCAATCCCATACCTCCCCTTATTTTGGTATCTTGTAAAATTTTTAATTTTGTTCTAGCTTTTTTCCCTTGCCATATAAACTTTAAGACCACTTTCCTTAATTTTTCAAAAAAGTCCTTGCCCAATCTAATTGGGATTGTCTGGAATAAGTATAATACTTTAGGCAAAATATTCATTTTTATCGTGGCTATTCTCCCTAGTAATGATAGTTGTAAATTCTGCCATCTCGTAAGATCTGCTTCTATTTGTTGTGTGAGTTTAGAGTAATTTTCCTTTTTAAGGGTGCTGCATCTCTACGTCAAGTAGATTCCTAAATATTTAAGCTTATTTGTAATTTGAATTTTCAAGATTTCTGTTAATTCTTCTTTCTGTCTTCTTGTCATATTCTTTGTCAAGATTTGTGTTTTGTCTTTATTTATTTTCAGACCTGTTATTTTCCCATATTCCTCAATTTTCCCTATCAGTTTGGACGCGGTTTTAAGTGGTTCCTCGAGGATAAAAACTAGGTCGTCTGCAAAAGCTTGTAATTTATATTGTTCTTTCCTAATTGTCATTCCCTTTATTTCTTTGTCTTCTCTTATCTTTCTATTTAACACTTCTAGCGTTAATACGAAAAGTAAAGGTGATAGTGGGCAACCTTGTCTTGTACCTCTTTTTATCTGGATGTTATCTGAAAGCTCTCCATTTATTATTATCTTGGCTGTTTGGTTGTGATATATAGTGCTTATAACATGTATAAAGTTTTGACCAAATTCCATTTGTTCTAGCTGTTGCAACATAAACTTCCAATTCACGTTATCAAAGGCTTTTTGTGCATCAAGAAACATCAAAGCCATTTGTTTTTCAGAATGTGCTTCATAATATTCCAACGTATTCAAAATTATTCGCATGTTATCTTTAATTTGTCTCTGGTAAAAATCCATTTTGATCTGGATGTATAAAATTGTTTAAGTATTTTTTGAGCCTTTCTGCTAGTATTGATGCAAATAACTTATAGTCCGAGTTTAACAATGAAATTGGTCGGTAATTCTTTACCTGCAGGAGATCTGTTCCTTCCTTTGGTATCAGTGAAATATAGGCTTCTGACCAAGAATTCGGCATTTTACTACCAGACATAATTTCATTCATCAATTCTAATAAAGGAAGGGAAGTATTTCCTCCAAGCTTTTATAAAACTCTCCTGGGAGGCCATCCGGTCCCGGGGCTTTCCCATTTTTTTGTCTTTTAATAGCTTCAGTTAGTTCCATCATCGTTATCTTTGCATTTAGTATATTTCTACTGTCATCCGATATAACCGGGAGGTTTGCCTCTTGTAAGTAGTTTTTAACATCCTGTTCTAGTATGTTTTCTTTTTCGTATAGTTTTGTATAATATTCCTGAATAATTTTTTTTCCTCCTTATTTAAATAATGTATTTGTCCTTGTTCATTTTTTAATTGTTGAATCTTCCTTGCCTCTCTCTCTTTCTTTAGTTTGTACACCAACCATCTTCCAGGTTTATTTGCGTTTTCAAAATAATTCTGTTTTGCAGATCTTATCTTCTGAGCCAATTCTTCTTTTTCTGAAATATCCATTTTATGTTTAATTAGATCCATTTTCATTCTAATATCTTTTCTCCGTGGTAGTTTCTGTAGTTCTTTTTCCAGGGCTTCTTCTTTAGAATGGAGGGAGCTTCTTCAATCAATCAATCAATGAATAGAATAGAGCTGAAAGGGACCAAGGAGGTCATCTAGTCCAACCCCTTGTTCAAGCAGGAGACCCTATTCCATTTCAGACAAATGGCTGCCCAGTCTCTTCTTAAAAACCTCCAGTGGTGGAGCGCCCACAGCTTCTGGTGGCAAGCTGTTCCACTGGTTAATTGTTCTCACTCTTAGGAAGTTTCTCTTTCATTCCAGGTTGCTTCTCTCCTGGATTAGTTTCCACCCGTTGTTTCTTGTCCTGCCTTCTGTTGCTTTGGAAAATAAGTGGATCCCCTCTTCTTTGTGGCAGCCCCTCAAATGCTCGAAGATGGCTATCATGTCCTCCCTGGTCCTTCTTTTCTCTAACTAGCCATACTTAGTTCCTGCAACCGTTCATGTGTTTCAGTCTTCAGGCTTTTAATCATCTTAGTTGCTCTTCTCTGCACTTTCTCCAAAGTCTCCACATCTTTTTTGTAATGCGGTGACCAAAAGTTGATGTGGGATTCCAGTATGAAGACTTCACGTGATTTTGATTCTATGCCTCTGTTTATGCAACCGAGGATCCTGTTAGCTTTTCCGGCTGCCATGAGATGCAATCTCTCAGTCACATTTATTGAGGGCTTGCAAGGGTTTTACAATCTCTGCCCTCTGATCCCATCATAAACCCCATCAGCAGTTCAAAGGACGGAGAGAGTGAGCAGAGGAGAACAGGAGATCCACCTGCCACCACAGATTCCTGATTCCTCCAACTAGGTGAGGGGCCAGAAACACCGTGATCCCCTGAGTTGGCTCTTGCTGAGCCAGTGGAGCAGAGTGGAGTGAGGGCAGGGCTGTTCCTGGTGGAAAGCAGGTGGGTCTTGGACCGTGTTAGGTGATATCTCCGTTGGGAGACAGCAAAGGGTGGGCAGCGGAGTATGCAGCTAGAGGAACCGTTGCTAGTGTACACACAATTAGTAAACCAGGCACTGTTAAGTAAAAACAAAATAGCTTTTACTGAAGTTGTAAAAACAACTAAACTAAACTCCTGCTCAACAAGCAGTGATGTTAAATCGAGTCAAAAACAAAGTCTTAACAAATATGAAATTGCTCACAGTCAGCAAACACAATCTTCCTTCTTCTTCCTTCAAAAAACAGTTTGTCACAGCACACGAGCAATTCAGTTATCAAGCAGCAAGTCCAGCAGAGAGAGAGATATGCGCTCTCCTGCTTCCTCTTATAGTTGGAGATAATTGCACTTCCTAGTTGCACTCTAACATTCCACCAGCCTTAAAGTCACAATGACCATTTGTCATTATATTATATATTGCCTACCCAACTCTAGGAGTCTTCTCCTAACAGACCGGACTACTCAGTGTTTTTACATGAGAACAAGTGGTCCCTTATCTCTCAGAAATGCTCAGGGGTGGACAGGACACCAGAGTCCCTCAATATTAGGCGGCTTCCCCAGGAGAGAAAAGCAGGGGGTTTAGCCACAGAGATGACACAGAAGCACCTGTGTTCTTGGGGAGGGGGAAATGTTCCAGGAAATCTGGGGAGAAGGGTTGCTCCTTTTCGGAAGGCTGCAGCAAACAAGGTGGGAGATGGAAAGGGGGCATGAGGGAGGAGGGGGTACCTTTTATCAAAGCCCCCAAACCATTGTGACTCTCAATCCCCCCTCCCAACTTGCCAAGATTTTTTCCACGAGATTCCAAACTCTGATCCTTCCAGAGGATCAAACTTTGCTCTCCATGCTGCGAGGGGGGAGGGGAGAGAATGGGAGGGGCTAGAGAGAAACCACTTTGCTCTTGCTCCTCCTTCCTTGAATGCCTACCACAGGGGTGGGTAGGTGGGTGGGTGGGTCGGTCGGTCGGTCGGTCGGTGGGCTTGGCTGAAGCCCCAAGATTGAGGGCTCCTTCCAGGAGGGTGGGAGGAGGAAGTGGTCAGGCGTGTCCATGTATGTCTTCCTTCTCAATCAATCAATCAATGAGAATAGAGCTAAAAGGGACTTTGGAGATCTTCTAGTCCAACCCCTTGCTCAAGCAGGAGACCATCCCAAACAATTGGATTTACAGTCTGTTCTTCAAAATCCTCCAGTGACGGGGCACGTCTGGACTGCAGGAAAACCAAGTGGTGGTGGGCTGGAATGGTGACAACCAGTCGCAGGAAGCTCATCTTTGCCTCTCTTCGTTTGCCTGCAGCCTCCGTGCTGTGTTGGGATCACCTGCCTTCCACTCCATGCCTTCCGCTCTGCGCAGCCCCAGAATGCACTGACCAAGGGACTGGCTGGATGGAGCTTCTGCCAGATACCATCGGTCCCCTTCCACCTTCTGCCTCGTGTGCGCATGCTTGAGGGGCGCTGGGGGTGTGTGTACCCAGCCAGGCTAATCACCCTGAAATAATGTTTCCCTGAAAATAAGTCCTAGTGATTGTTTGGGGGCTAAAATAAATAAGATCGGGCCATATGGTAGTTCAACCCCCTGCACAAGCAGGAGACCCTACACCATATTAGACAATTAGCTACTAAGGCACCCTGGGGCGCTTATGCATGCCTCTTAAACACCTCTTAGGAATGGGGTGAGGCAGACAGTAGACAGTCTAAGAATAAAGTTTTGGGGGTTTGGGGAAGACACCACAGTATCAGGTAGTGCATTCCAGACATTGACAACTCTTTTACTGACGTCCAGTGGTGGGTTCCTACTGGTTCAGACTGGTTCAGCCGAACCGGTAGTAGCTTAGCAGCCTGGGTCGCTGGAACCAGCAGTGACCCAGGGCTGTCACGTCCCTGAACTGCAATCAAGTTTGGAGCAGTTTACCATAGGTTTGTATCTATTGTGAGCTCGTGTGTTGTTGTGGTTGAAGCTGAAGTATTCATTAACAGGTAGGACATTGTAGCAGATAATTTTATGCATTACGCTTAGGTCGGATCGCAGACATTGAAGCTAGAACAAATTCCATTTGTTCTAGCTGTTGCAACATAAACTTCCAATTCACGTTATCAAAGGCTTTTTGTGCATCAAGAAACATCAAAGCCATTTGTTTTTCAGAATGTGCTTCATAATATTCCAACGTATTCAAAATTATTCGCATGTTATCTTTAATTTGTCTCTGGTAAAAATCCATTTTGATCTGGATGTATAAAATTGTTTAAGTATTTTTTGAGCCTTTCTGCTAGTATTGATGCAAATAACTTATAGTCCGAGTTTAACAATGAAATTGGTCGGTAATTCTTTACCTGCAGGAGATCTGTTCCTTCCTTTGGTATCAGTGAAATATAGGCTTCTGACCAAGAATTCGGCATTTTACTACCAGACATAATTTCATTCATCAATTCTAATAAAGGAAGGGAAGTATTTCCTCCAAGCTTTTATAAAACTCTCCTGGGAGGCCATCCGGTCCCGGGGCTTTCCCATTTTTTTGTCTTTTAATAGCTTCAGTTAGTTCCATCATCGTTATCTTTGCATTTAGTATATTTCTACTGTCATCCGATATAACCGGGAGGTTTGCCTCTTGTAAGTAGTTTTTAACATCCTGTTCTAGTATGTTTTCTTTTTCGTATAGTTTTGTATAATATTCCTGAATAATTTTTTTTTCTCCTTATTTAAATAATGTATTTGTCCTTGTTCATTTTTTAATTGTTGAATCTTCCTTGCCTCTCTCTCTTTCTTTAGTTTGTACACCAACCATCTTCCAGGTTTATTTGCGTTTTCAAAATAATTCTGTTTTGCAGATCTTATCTTCTGAGCCAATTCTTCTTTTTCTGAAATATCCATTTTATGTTTAATTAGATCCATTTTCATTCTAATATCTTTTCTCCGTGGTAGTTTCTGTAGTTCTTTTTCCAGGGCTTCTTCTTTAGAATGGAGGGAGCTTCTTCAATCAATCAATCAATGAATAGAATAGAGCTGAAAGGGACCAAGGAGGTCATCTAGTCCAACCCCTTGTTCAAGCAGGAGACCCTATTCCATTTCAGACAAATGGCTGCCCAGTCTCTTCTTAAAAACCTCCAGTGGTGGAGCGCCCACAGCTTCTGGTGGCAAGCTGTTCCACTGGTTAATTGTTCTCACTCTTAGGAAGTTTCTCTTTCATTCCAGGTTGCTTCTCTCCTGGATTAGTTTCCACCCGTTGTTTCTTGTCCTGCCTTCTGTTGCTTTGGAAAATAAGTGGATCCCCTCTTCTTTGTGGCAGCCCCTCAAATGCTCGAAGATGGCTATCATGTCCTCCCTGGTCCTTCTTTTCTCTAACTAGCCATACTTAGTTCCTGCAACCGTTCATGTGTTTCAGTCTTCAGGCTTTTAATCATCTTAGTTGCTCTTCTCTGCACTTTCTCCAAAGTCTCCACATCTTTTTTGTAATGCGGTGACCAAAAGTTGATGTGGGATTCCAGTATGAAGACTTCACGTGATTTTGATTCTATGCCTCTGTTTATGCAACCGAGGATCCTGTTAGCTTTTCCGGCTGCCATGAGATGCAATCTCTCAGTCACATTTATTGAGGGCTTGCAAGGGTTTTACAATCTCTGCCCTCTGATCCCATCATAAACCCCATCAGCAGTTCAAAGGACGGAGAGAGTGAGCAGAGGAGAACAGGAGATCCACCTGCCACCACAGATTCCTGATTCCTCCAACTAGGTGAGGGGCCAGAAACACCGTGATCCCCTGAGTTGGCTCTTGCTGAGCCAGTGGAGCAGAGTGGAGTGAGGGCAGGGCTGTTCCTGGTGGAAAGCAGGTGGGTCTTGGACCGTGTTAGGTGATATCTCCGTTGGGAGACAGCAAGGGGTGGGCAGCGGAGTATGCAGCTAGAGGAACCGTTGCTAGTGTACACACAATTAGTAAACCAGGCACTGTTAAGTAAAAACAAAATAGCTTTTACTGAAGTTGTAAAAACAACTAAACTAAACTCCTGCTCAACAAGCAGTGATGTTAAATCGAGTCAAAAACAAAGTCTTAACAAATATGAAATTGCTCACAGTCAGCAAACACAATCTTCCTTCTTCTTCCTTCAAAAAACAGTTTGTCACAGCACACGAGCAATTCAGTTATCAAGCAGCAAGTCCAGCAGAGAGAGAGATATGCGCTCTCCTGCTTCCTCTTATAGTTGGAGATAATTGCACTTCCTAGTTGCACTCTAACATTCCACCAGCCTTAAAGTCACAATGACCATTTGTCATTATATTATATATTGCCTACCCAACTCTAGGAGTCTTCTCCTAACAGACCGGACTACTCAGTGTTTTTACATGAGAACAAGTGGTCCCTTATCTCTCAGAAATGCTCAGGGGTGGACAGGACACCAGAGTCCCTCAATATTAGGCGGCTTCCCCAGGAGAGAAAAGCAGGGGGTTTAGCCACAGAGATGACACAGAAGCACCTGTGTTCTTGGGGAGGGGGAAATGTTCCAGGAAATCTGGGGAGAAGGGTTGCTCCTTTTCGGAAGGCTGCAGCAAACAAGGTGGGAGATGGAAAGGGGGCATGAGGGAGGAGGGGGTACCTTTTATCAAAGCCCCCAAACCATTGTGACTCTCAATCCCCCCTCCCAACTTGCCAAGATTTTTTCCACGAGATTCCAAACTCTGATCCTTCCAGAGGATCAAACTTTGCTCTCCATGCTGCGAGGGGGGAGGGGAGAGAATGGGAGGGGCTAGAGAGAAACCACTTTGCTCTTGCTCCTCCTTCCTTGAATGCCTACCACAGGGGTGGGTAGGTGGGTGGGTGGGTCGGTCGGTCGGTCGGTCGGTGGGCTTGGCTGAAGCCCCAAGATTGAGGGCTCCTTCCAGGAGGGTGGGAGGAGGAAGTGGTCAGGCGTGTCCATGTATGTCTTCCTTCTCAATCAATCAATCAATGAGAATAGAGCTAAAAGGGACTTTGGAGATCTTCTAGTCCAACCCCTTGCTCAAGCAGGAGACCATCCCAAACAATTGGATTTACAGTCTGTTCTTCAAAATCCTCCAGTGACGGGGCACGTCTGGACTGCAGGAAAACCAAGTGGTGGTGGGCTGGAATGGTGACAACCAGTCGCAGGAAGCTCATCTTTGCCTCTCTTCGTTTGCCTGCAGCCTCCGTGCTGTGTTGGGATCACCTGCCTTCCACTCCATGCCTTCCGCTCTGCGCAGCCCCAGAATGCACTGACCAAGGGACTGGCTGGATGGAGCTTCTGCCAGATACCATCGGTCCCCTTCCACCTTCTGCCTCGTGTGCGCATGCTTGAGGGGCGCTGGGGGTGTGTGTACCCAGCCAGGCTAATCACCCTGAAATAATGTTTCCCTGAAAATAAGTCCTAGTGATTGTTTGGGGGCTAAAATAAATAAGATCGGGCCATATGGTAGTTCAACCCCCTGCACAAGCAGGAGACCCTACACCATATTAGACAATTAGCTACTAAGGCACCCTGGGGCGCTTATGCATGCCTCTTAAACACCTCTTAGGAATGGGGTGAGGCAGACAGTAGACAGTCTAAGAATAAAGTTTTGGGGGTTTGGGGAAGACACCACAGTATCAGGTAGTGCATTCCAGACATTGACAACTCTTTTACTGACGTCCAGTGGTGGGTTCCTACTGGTTCAGACTGGTTCAGCCGAACCGGTAGTAGCTTAGCAGCCTGGGTCGCTGGAACCAGCAGTGACCCAGGGCTGTCACGTCCCTGAACTGCAATCAAGTTTGGAGCAGTTTACCATAGGTTTGTATCTATTGTGAGCTCGTGTGTTGTTGTGGTTGAAGCTGAAGTATTCATTAACAGGTAGGACATTGTAGCAGATAATTTTATGCATTACGCTTAGGTCGGATCGCAGACATTGAAGTTCTAAATTGTCTAAGCCCAAAATTTCAAGTCTGGTGGCATAAGGTAGTCTGTAGTGAGCAGAGGAGTGGAGTTCTCTTCTCGTGAAATATCTGTGGACTCGCTCGATTGTATTTATGTCTGATATGCAGTGCAGGTTCCAGACAGACGAACTGCAGTGTGCAGCAGCTGCCAAAAAAGCCAACACAGTTCTAGGCTGCATAAACAGAGGGAGAGAATCTAGATCACGTGAAGTGTTAATGCCACTGTATGGTGCCTTGGTAAGGCCACACTTGGAATACTGCATACAGTTCTGGTCACCACGATGTAGAAAAGACGTGGAGACTCTGGAAAGAGTGCAGAGAAGGGCAACCAAGATGATTAGGGGACTGGAGACTAAGACATATGAAGAACGGCTGCAGGAGCTGGGTATGTCTAGTTTGATGAAGAGAAGGACCAGGGGAGACATGATAGCAGTCTTCCGATATCTCAGAGGGTGCCACAAAGAAGAGGGAGTCAAACTATTCTCCAAGGCGCCAGGGGGCAGGACAAGAAGCAATGGGTGGAAACTAATCAAGGAGAGAAGCAACTTAGAACTAAGGAGAAATTTCCTGACAGTTAGAACAATTAACCTCTGGAACAGCTTGCCTCCAGAAGTTGTGAATGCCCCAACCCTGGAAGTCTTCAAGAAGATGTTAGATAGCCATTTGTCTGAAATGGTATAAGGTTCCTGCCCACGCAGGGGGTTGGACTAGAAGACCTACAAGGTCCCTTCCAACTCTGCTATTGTATTGTAACTGTATTCAAGAATTGGTCTAGCAAAAGTTTTGAATGCTCCAGTTTGCAGTTCAATATTACTGGAGAAGAAGCTATGCAGGATTAGGTTAACAACACTTAATGGCAATGCTGTTGCAGCAAATGATCTGGCACTGAGATTCTTTGAGATGAGTACTCCAAAGGCCTTCTTTGTCTTTGACCGAGAGGTTTCTTCAATGGAGATGGTGAAAAATATAGATGAGAATTTGCATGTAACAATCAAGAAGCAAATATCTATCACAGGACAAGCAGATAAGGAGCTAAATGAGGAGGAGAAAGAGAAGGCCCTCAAGTTCAATTGCAAGTTCCATGGAGACTTTTCTTTGGACAAAAATCCAGTGACCTTCCAAGATGCCATGCAGATTTACACAACTCTACTAAAAATGTTAGGGGAATGTGGGGAGAACGCTGTGCCTGTGCATGTCTGGTGAGGTAGCAGGCCTAGGCCTGAAACATTGGTCAAGTAAACTTTGGTCAAGAAGTAAGATTGCAAGCTATGCTCAATGTATTGCTGTACTTGCAAAAAGGTCCTGCCCCAGACAGCATCCTGTTTGCTGGGTTGCTCCCACGATCTTTTCCCAGCAACTTCCCCATTTATCTCCTTGCTAGCCACAAATAGCCTCTGAATGCATATATCTTGTCGACCTAAGCAAACTGTGTCAACCGGTAGGTTTTCTGGTCCCCCAACTCCATATTTGAGCAGATGAAGGAGAACGGGAATGTCTACGTCACTGAGGGTATAAGAGACAATCCTTGTCAATATTTGGGGGTGCAGACATGTTTATATGGGCTACGAGCCCATCTCTGAATCTGTGCACAATAAACTCTTTGCTGCTTTGAAGAGCTTGTCTGTGTGTCTTGGCCTTCCTACAACATGCAGATTTACACAACTCTACTAAAAATGTTAGGGGAATGTGGGGAGAATGCTGTGCCTGTCTGGCTCTACCCACTGAGCAAGCTGGACTCTAGAGCAGCTAAGATGGTCCATGAGATTAGTGTACAGTTGATCTTTGATGCTCAAAAGATCTTGGAAGAACTGAATGAAGTCCAGATGCAAAGTAACAATCTAATCAACAATCAAATCACTGGGACCTTTCCTGAGATCAAGAGGAAGATCTAGCAGTTCAAGAATCTGTTAAAGCAACACAGACAAACTTTCCAGAAACGGCTGGCCAAAGTGTTGCCTTCCATCCGGGGAGGAGGGCAGGAGGAAATGTCCCTGTTGATATCCATCAACCAATTGCCCTTCAGCAGTCAAAGACTCCACAAATTTCTGGAAACCAAGGAAAAAGAAATTAACTTCGTCAAATCTTATTTGACTATTCTAGATTATATGGAAGTTAGCTCATCTCAGAGCAAGCTGGAAGAAATAGTTCTTCACCCTAAAAATGTATATGTGGTTTCTTTTATATTCACTTCTTTACATGAAGAGGAGCCATTTCTTTTGAGCTTTCAGAGTTGGCTTCAGGAGCAAATCTTGCCAGAATCACTTAAGTCAACAAGGTCCCCTCCTGAGATCAAGAAAGGCCTGACTAGGTTTGAGGACAAGAAGAGGACCCACAATGCTCGCTACACTGCCAAATCCATCCAAGACTTTTTGAAACAATCCAAAAAGAAGGTCCACTTTGTTGTAGCCTTTACTCCCAGATGTGGACAACCCAGGAGCCTCAATATACCTTTATGAAGATGGAGAGCTGGTCAGCAAGAACTTTGAGTTTCCCTCAAAACCTCTCCCTTTGCTGATCAATGAACTGAGACATGACAGCATTCAGCTGAAGTTTCAGCCAGCTGAATATGGAAAGGCTACAATCTCCAATTATCTGGTAAAGTATAAGATCGCAGGGGAAAAAAGCTGGAAGTCAATTGAGACAGAGGATGTTGAGGAGATGTTCTGGCTGAAAGATCTGTCTCCAAACATTGAGTTCCTCTTCCAGTATGCTGCTTGTTGCAAGGTTGGATATTGTATATGCAGTGACCTGAGCCCACCCATAAAGACCCTTCCCACCAGCCCTCTGTCATCTATGTGGCCTGGATGGGTCCCAGCATCGTTGCCTCAGGAGTTGTGGTCAAGGAGTACAAGGTGGAGTACAGAACAGTGGAGGCTGGAGTTGGGAAGGACCAATGGACTGAAAAAAGGACTGGGGGGAAAACAGAATGTTATCCCATTGAAGGCCTGGAGTCCCAGACAACGTATAGAATATGGGTGTCAGCCGTGTGTGATAATGGAGTGTTGAGTGTCCCCAGTGAGGAAATGGAGGCGTCCACATCACTGGAGAAGGAGGTTGGAAAAAACATAGCCCACCAGTTCCTTCAGGAAAGCTCCCTGGTGGAGGACAGACAGCCATTAGTGTTTGCCCTTCCTCTGGAGAAAGTCCCCTCAGATGCCTCCACCTCCTCTCTTTTGTACCAGCTTGGGTGTCAGCCATGTGTGATAATGGAGCTCTGAGGGTCCCCAGTGAGGAGGTGGAGGTCTCTACATCACTGGAGGAAGAAAGTGCAGACAACATAGCCCACCAGTTCCTTCAGGACAGCCATTAGTGTTTGCCCTTCCTCAGGAGAAAGTCTCCTCAGATGCCTTCACAACCTCTCCCTCGTACCAGCTAGGAAAGGAGAACTGAGGCCGAAGGGGCAGAATGAGAGGCTCAGGTGGCCGAACTGATGGCCATGACTGATCAACTGGTGGAAACCAACAGACATGATCCTTGTTACACGGAAGACATGATGAACTTCAACAAACTTCTGATTGTCTCCCTTTCCCTCAGAAACCAAAATGTCTCTCTAATTGCCCTTCTGCTCCCAAGGTGGCAACTCTGTCAAAGGCAACAGCCCTTCTGTCCTGTGTTCTAATCCAGCCTTTGGGCTTCTAGAAAGGAACGTTTTGTTTTGACTTTCTACATTTCTGCTCCTTACTATTCCCCCTCCAAATCACCCCACTAATGAAACAGCCTAGTAAAATGAGAGAGAGAGAGAGAGAGAGAGAGAGAGAGAGAGAGAGAGAGAGAGAGAGAGAGAGAGAGAGAGAGAGAGAGAGAGAGAGAGAGAGAGAGAGAGAGAGAGGGGCAGGCCAAAGATCCTCAAAGATGAGTTATGAACTATTTTAAGAACTTTCTTTAGCCAGATACCATACTCTCCTGGAATTATATAACCTTTGAGGAATTTTTAACATATTTAATATCCATTGTATAATATCCTAGCAGCCAGGATGCCCACATAAGCAATCCGCGACTCATATTATATTTATTGTATATATCTATTTTTATACCTATTTATATCTATTTATGTACTCTAGAGCAGACCTTATTCGACTGCGAGAAACCCCTTACTCACAGGTATGGCCCTCCACACTAACGAGGGCCCACCTTGATGAGGAATTATGCAATCAAGAGAGGTGGGCGAAACACAGATGTAGGGGTTTTTTAGTTAAATGTTTCATTCGGATTTTAGGGGGTCTCAGGGAGGAGGGTGGGGTTAGTCAGGCTGGGGGTGGGAATGTTACTAGGTCGGTCGGCAGAGTGAGGAAGGAAGCGGAAGGGTCCATTAAGAGGGGGGATACACAAGTTGTTTCCATTGAGGGTCTACCCATCAAGACGGTCGTAGGGAGGAGTAGGTGTGATGGGAGACAGGTTTTTCTTTCCCGGTTGGGGACACAAGGCCGATGCTTACAGGCAGTCAGGTGCCACAACCCCTGCAGGCTAGGTGGTCAGGGATTGCAGAGCCAGGGCCCAAGGCTGATGTTTTGCAACGCCAGGTCCGTGGCCAACAAGCCCCCCTCATCCACGACCTTGGGTCAGAGGGGGAGCCGGACCTGGTGGGAATTGCAGAGACCTGGCTGGGCCACAAGGGAGGACTTCCCCTCGTAGAAATGTGCCCGCCAGGTTACCGTGTGTTTCATCAGCCACGGGCCCTAGGCAGCGGTGGAGGTTTAGCGGTTATTGTTAGGGAAGGTCTTGAGCCGAGAGAGACCACTGTACCACAGACCACCGGCTGTGAGTCCCTCTGTGTGAAGTGGGGCCCAGGGAGGCAGTTGGGCATGCTGATCATGTACCTGGCTCCCCGCTACGTGTCAGCAGCCCTGCCCAAGCTCCTTGAGGTGATCGCCGAGATGGCAGTTGAGATCCCCAGACTGGTTGTCATGGGGGACTTCAACCTGCCATCAGTGGGCGAGTCATCAGAGGCAGCTCGGGAGTTCATGGCCTCCATGACAGCCATGGACCTGACCCAAGTAATTCGGGGGCCCACACATGAGGGAGGATACACACTGGACTTAATTTTTGTCTCTGGTCAGTGGAAGAGTGATCTGGGTATAGGGGACATAGCCATCATACCCCTGTCATGGTCAGACCAGTCACTTCTCCGGCTCGACTTTCCAACCGCTACACCCCACCGCAGGGAGGCGGAACCTGATTCGCCTAAATGGTTCCACCCCAGGTGCCTGATGGACCCGGAAAGGTTCCAGACAGAGATTGGGCCACCACTCCCTACTTCAACAGAGGACGCGGGAAGCCCTTTTGCAGGGTAGAGCAGAGGAATTTGGGGAATATCTGCAGGATAAAATCCTCCACCGAAAGTGGTCCAGTGGGATGCCCTGAGGCAGATCTTGAGACAGTTTTGTGGGAGGAGTTTGACTCTGTTACTTCAGAGGATATGGACAGTTTCCGTGGGCGACTGCGAGCTACCACATGTTTATTGGACCTGTGTCCCTCCTGGCTTGCCCTGGCATCCTGGGAGGTTACACGAGGCTGGCTCCAGGAGGTAATGAATGCTTCCTTGGGTGAGGGGTTCTTGCCTACCGTCTTGAAAGAGGCGGTGGTGAGATCCCTCCTCAAGAAGCCTTCCCTGGACCCAGCATTGTTGGTAAATTACTGTCCGGTCTCCAACCTTCACTTTTTTGCGAAGGTTGTAGGGAGTGTGGTGGCACAACAGTTCCCCCGTCATCTGGAGGAAATTGATTTTTATTTATTTATTCGAATTTATACCCCGCCCTTCTCCTTGTTAGGACCCAGGCCGGCACACAGGCATGATTTAAAACCACAATAAATACAATATGCATCATTAAAATATATTAAATTATTCCACCCGTGCTAAAACCCATTTAAAAACCCTACCAAATTATAATTTAAGTATAAAAACTCAGAAACGGGGGGCTATCCTAGGCCGGATTGTTGGAATAAATGCGTCTTAAGACGTTGGCGGAAGAGGCGGAGGTCCGAGGGAGGGAGGACCACAAACCTGCACTAGACGCCGCTTCAGAGGATACCTTGAAAGAGCACAGCAATCCAAGGCTGGAAGAGCGCTGGAGGTCATCTAGTCCAACCCCTGCTCCAGCAGGACCCTGTTAAAGTGAGCTTCTCTCTTTTGACCCTCCCAGTCACATGACTACATAGACACACCCACCCAGTCACATGACCCCCCCCAGCCACGCCCACAGAACCCGTAGGAATTTTTTTTTTGATTTCACCACTGGTCTAAGGATAGGAGAGATGGGGGGAGATGAGCAGCTGAGACCCCCAGGATCCCGTCTTCTCTGTTAGCAAAGACAACTGGGGGGGGTGCGAAAGAGGGAGGGAAAGCAGGGTTAGTGTGGCAGGGAAGCACCTGTGTTTATTATTTATTTATTTATTTATTTATTTATTTTCATGCAAAAAGAGTTTTATTGGTTTTAACAATTTTTTAGAGGGAAAAGGTATATAGGGTGTAAAAGAACATTTTGGAGGCATCCATATCGGGGGTGCAGGCCGCCCCCAAGGCTTCATACAAAGATTAATTATTTTTCTATTTAAGGTGGCAGGAGTTACATATATGTCATTTCACAAAGTTCATGCATTCAATACATTGTTTCTACAAAGCATCCAAAAGAAAAAGTTACAGTATATTACAGGAAATCATTTTTGTAAACCGAGACTTTTAGATATTGTATCCTCATCCTCCCTCCCACCAGTGGACGGTGCCATGGCCCCTCCCGTTCCCCCATTTCCTTCCTCCAGGATTGAGGCATATTATTATTATTTTTTTAAAAAAGGCTTGCGCCTCTTCCATTGTTTTAATTTTTACTCTCCCCCCCTCCCAGAGCACTAACATTCCTTCAGACATCAACCATCTGTCGCAGATCCCATTTTTATATAATAATTTTTTTTCAAATAAGAGGGAATAATTCCCTCCTACGTCCGGTTTTTTTTTTTCCGGGACCTGTTTCAGAATGGCAAATTCTTTTGGCTCATATTTCAATAAACTATTATGGGACTTCCTGTTCCGGCTTCTGGCGGCGACGGACGAATCTTGGGGTTCGTCCGCCGTTTTGCTCTTTTTTCTGCCCCTAACGGGGCGGGGTGCCCCCCCTTTTTTCTTTGGGGGGGACCCTCCGTAGGACTGGCTTGTCTGGACTAGTTCTGCCGGCGGCGGCTGGGGAACGGTCCTTGTCTTCGGTCTAGGTGGAAGAAGACATGCTGCGGGGGGCTTGGTTCCCTTCGCCAACGGAGGACGGTAACGAACAATGAATTTGGAGAGAAGGGAGAGCTCGGGTCGGATGGCTTTGCCGGGGCTTGAGCTGCAAGGTGAAGAGTAAGTGACTTTAAATCTTTTTTCTGCTGGCGGCTTGGATTGAGAGAAATGTGGAGGGGGGTGTTTGCTAACCCCCCCCTCGGATTTACAAAAGCGGCGTTCAGAAATGGCTCCTCGTGAGGAAGCGGATATTTCTCATCCGGACCTTTGTGGAATAAGTGAAAGTGCTTTGCGGCTTGTTTCCATACAATGTATCTAAGTCCGGCTTTATTGAAACAATTTCCTTTGCCACTTTCTCCTGCTGGCTGCCAGACTGGGCGGTGGAAGATGGCTTCCCTTTGTTCCTGAATGACTATTTCTTATGGAAAATTACCAACATCTCTTTGTGATTGGGACTATCTCTCTCTACTAATGGGAAAAAAATTTTGGGGGGGGGATTAATTGATTCCTTCCCTGGAGTGCCTTCTATGTTTTAACAACTGACTGTGAAAATTGCTTCTCTTCTGGGCTCTACAACTTGTTGCAATTTTGACTTGAACTTTTTTCTCCTGACTTGCTCCAGCGGCCGCACCCAAAAAACGCCATCTTAGTGGCACTGACTTTAATAGCTCACCATGGCTTCAAAAAAACAACCAGAAAATCCAGGATTGGAAGAAAGAATGACAGCTTTGGAAGCAGTGTTACACTCCTTGGTGCTGGAAATTAAAGAATTAAGAAAGGACCATTGCAGCTCTAAACTTGAGCTTTTAGAAACACAGAAAAAATTGATGGAGAATACACAGAAGACCGAGGAGTTGGAGGTGGGGTTGGCTGGGGCAAAAGGAGAACTTAAAACTGTTAATAGTGAAATTGGAGATTTGACTTGTTATATGTCTAGGATGGATTTTGAAAGGATGTCATATTTTTTAAGATTTCAGAATATTTTGGAGGAAGCTGGTGAATGCCTTCCTGATCTCATGAGTACTATTTTAGCAGACTACTTACACAAACCTAAAGAGGAGATCAGGGGGGACATTGACCTAGTCTATAGAATAAATTCAACATATGCCAGGATAAATGAAGTACCCAGAAAGATACATATTAAATTTGTTAGAAGGTCGACTAGGGAGGGAATTCTGAAGGCACAGAGAGAGGGCCCGTTAATTTACCAACAAAAGGAAGTCGCTATCTTGAAGCAGATCCCAAAAAAGATTAGAGAGATGAGAAGGAAGTATTCCTTCTTATCCAAAAATTGTTCAACCACGGGATTTGGTTTAAGTGGGCGATGCCAGAAGGGATGTTGGTGTTCTGGGAAGGAGGAAGAGTAAGGATTAAAACAGTTGCTGAGGCGGAAACCTTTCTTAAAAAACATGCCTCTATCCTGGGGGAAGATTCAGGGGGGGCAGAGGGGGCCACGGCCCCGCCCGCTGGGGGCCAGGAAGGAGAACAAGAAGATACAATTGCCAAGAGACTTAGATCTAAAAAATGACTTTGCCTTTTTTATTAAAAATGTAAAACCTTTTATCTGGATGTTTGTATATGATTGCCAGTAGAGAATTTAGAACTTATGATGTATGCATTTGTTTTCACCTTGTAGTATTATTGAAAAATGTATTACCAATGTTTCATTATGAAGTCCTGGAGGGGCCACTGATCTTGACGTGAAAGTTCTCAAAATGTTTCTATATCACCTTACCTTACCCTATTTGGAAAAACTTGTAAAAACCAATAAAACTTTTGCAATAAAAAAAAACTATCTTTTTTTATTGAAAAAGTTTTATTCAAACAAATTTCCCCCCCTTTTTACCCCCCGACATATAATATAAATCACATATAAATACTATACCCCCTCCCCTCCCCCTGTCTTAAAATAAATTTCTCATTCCAATATTGTATCCCCTCACCTCCCAACAATCATAATATAAATTTCTCTTAAAATAACAATATCCCATTAACCCCATCTTCTAAATTAATTGAACATATACAAATCATAATATAAATTTCTCTTAACGTAACCATATCCCATTAATCCCATCTTCTAAATTAATTATACATATATATTTCCCCACCCTCCACCCTAACCCTCCCCCACCTCCCATTCAAACCCACCCCCCTGACTTCCGCTATA
The DNA here is from genome assembly GCA_039707465.1 of Rhabdophis nuchalis. Classification (NCBI taxonomy): domain Eukaryota; kingdom Metazoa; phylum Chordata; class Lepidosauria; order Squamata; family Natricidae; genus Rhabdophis; species Rhabdophis nuchalis. Next base: position 970,987 of record CM077647.1, on the reverse strand, counting down.
CACCACTCTAATAATTCCAAACATCCCATATAATATTTGCTCTATTCACATTGTATCCCTTACTTATCACCCTATCAATCTAAACATTCTTACCTAAAGGCTACATAATACTTCCTGGTCTGGTATCTATTCTGTATATAATCAATCCACTTTGCCCATATAATTATGGTATATAATTCTCCTGTTTCTGATCTTTTAAGAAAGCTGAAATTTTTGCCATTTCCGCAAACCCCGCCACTTTCTGAATCCATTGATCAATTGTCGGTAAGAAATCTTTTTTCCAGTATTGAGCAATCAACAACCTCGCTGCTGTAACCATATACAAAATCAATTTTGTTTCCCCTTTAGTAAAATCCTTAATTATACCCAATAAAAACATTTGCGGGATAAATTGTATTCTTTTCTTAAATACATTTTGCATAACCCACCATATTTTTATCCAAAAAGCTTTAACCTTATTGCAAGTCCACCATACATGAAAAAAAGTAGCATCTAAACACCCGCATCTCCAGCATTTAGGTTGAACATTTGGGTACAAAAATGATAACTTCTTAGGATCTAAATACCATCTGTAAAACATTTTATAAAAATTCTCCCTTAAATTCTGTGACTGCGTAAATTTAACATTCTGAACCCATATTTTTTCCCACGTATCAATCATAACTGGTTCATCAAGATTCTGAGCCCATTTAATCATACAATCCTTCACCAATTCGCTTTCGGAGTCTCTTTCTAACAATACATTGTATATTATTTTAACATGTTTTGGACCAGTCTCTTTTATCTGCTTGATCAGTTCAGCTTCTTTATCCATAAAGCCGACCCTGCAGTCTTCTTTCCATCTCTTCTGTAACTGTATGTAATGTAACCAATTTAAAGTAATTCCTACGTCCAACAGTTGTTCCATAGTTTTCAACTACCATTCAACCCCATCAAAAATAAGCACATCTTTATATAAACACCCCCCGAGTGACTTAGTATTTGTAATCCACATGATGTCTGCAAGATCCAACCAAAGCGGTATTTTATAATCCCAATTAGGCCGATGCTTCTTCCATATTCTCATCAAGGCACTTCGGAGAACGTGGTTGTTAAATACTTTGTCCACCTTATCTTCATAAAACAAATATGCATGCCAACCCAGAACAAGGTCATGACCCTCTATATTCAATAATTCAGCTTTTGTTTTCCCAAACCAATCTGCCACACACGTCAATGCCGCCGCTTCATAATACAGTCGAAGGTTTGGGAGTCTAAGGCCACCTCTTTCACGAGTATCTTGCATAATCTTCATCTTTACTCTCGGTTTTTTCTCCTTCCAAACAAATTTGTTTAATGTTGCTTGCCATTCTGACAAAATTTTATCTGATTTAAGCACCGGTATCATCTGAAATAAGAAAATAAATCTAGGTAGAATATTCATTTTAATTGCTGAAATCCTTCCAACCAAAGATAGTTGTAGCTTTTTCCAAACTTGAAGATCCTTCTGTATCTTTTGCCACAACACTTCATAGTTATTTGAAAAAAGTTTTGTATTTACTTCTGCAATTTGTATTCCTAAATATTTGACTTTAGAAACGATTTCGAACCCTGCCAGACTTACAAGTCTCTTTCTCTGAATCTCTGGCATATTTTTAACCATCATTTTCATTTTATTTTGATTCAGTTTAAACCCAGACACCATGCCAAATTCTGCAATGATATTTTTCATCTGGATTATTGAGTTCAAAGGATGTGAAAGGGTAACAACCAGATCATCAGCAAATGCCCTAGTTCTGTATTCCTTTTGCCTAATAATTATACCACTTAAAGAATTTGAGTCCCGAATTGTATTCAACAAGACTTCCAGAGTTAAAATAAATAACAATGGAGATAATGGGCATCCTTGTCTTGTACCTTTTTGTATCTCAAAAGTTGTAGACAAATTTCCGTTGATAATAAGTTGTGCGTTTTGTTGCTGATAAATTGCTCCCATCGCTTGTCGAAATCGTGGTCCCATATCCATCTTTTCCAACGTCTTGGTTAAAAAATTCCAGTTCACACGACCGAAGGCTTTCTCCGCATCCAAAAAGACCAGCACTGCAGAGACCTGTTTATTCTTATCAAAATAGTCAATTAAATCTATAAGTTGCCTTACATTCTCCTTCATATGTCTGCCTTCAATAAATCCTGCTTGGTCATAGTGAATAACCTCTTGGATAACTGGCATCAATCTGTTGGCAAGTACTTTAGCATATATTTTGTAATCTGTATTTAGAAGAGATATCGGTCTGTAATCCTCTGGTTTCTTAGGGCCGTCTTTGTCTTTGGGTATCAATGATATAAAAGCCGCTTTCCATGAGAGAGGTATTTTACCTCCTTGCTGAATGTTGGAAAATAATTCTGTAAGATATTCAATCATTTCCAGTTGTAAAGTTTTATAGTAGATTGCAGTCAAACCATCAGTCCCTGGAGCCTTGGCTAATTTAAGTTGGTTTATAGCTAAAATAATCTCGTCTGCAGTTATCAAACGTTCCAAATTTGCCTTTTGAAGCACGGATATTTTAGTAACCCTTTTTCCTTCCAGAAAGTCCTCTATTAAGTTATTCTGTATATTGTCCTGTAAATATAACTTAGTGTAATAATCCACAAATGATTTTTTAATCAAATCCTGTTGATATACTGTTTTCCCTCCATATTCAATTCTATCAATAATTCTATTATTCATATTCTTTCTCAAGGTGTAGGCCAACCACCTACCCGGTTTATTAGCGTTGGCAAAAGTATTATGTTTGGCAAATTGTAAGTTAGTTGCTGTTTGTTCTGATATAAGCATTTGAAATTGATCTTTCAAGAGCTCTATCGCCATCTGGAGTGTCACATCTTTTGGAGTTACTATAAGTAACTGCTCCTTTTTTTAAATTTCATTTTCCAATTCCATCCTCTTTTTCTGTCTGCTTTGTTTATGTTTAAAATTCATATGTATCAGGACCCCACGCATATAAGCTTTACTTGCATCCCATACTATTTCAATAGGAGTACCTTTATTCATATTAAAGCTAAAAAATTCCTTCATATGTTTTTTAAGTTCATCAACATTTTTTTCATATCTAAATAAATTTTCATTTACTCTCCATGACCTTCTTGACCTCTTCCCTAATTCAATCTCTAACCACACCGGGCTATGATCAGTTAACGTCCTGGGGAATATCTTAGTTTTCTTAGCTTTGGAAAGTAAATCCGGTGTTAACAAAAAAAAATCAATCCTTGAAAAAGATTTATGCCTATCTGAATAAAATGAAAAGTCCCTCTCCCCTGGATGTTGTATCCTCCAAACGTCTTTTAGTTCCAAATCATCTTTTAAATAAAAAAAAACCTGTGGTAATTTAGTAGTAACCTTAGTCATTGTTCTCTTGTCTATCCTTGGAGAGATCACTCCATTCCAATCTCCCATAATTAAAATACTCTTAAAGTTCCAATCCAAAATTTTTGAGTGAAGGATCCTATAAAAGCTTTCTTGTTGCTGATTAGGTGCATATATTCCTACCACCAAAATAGAGCCAAAATCTGTATCAAGTTCAATTGCTATATATCTGCCACTATCATCCGCCTCTATAATTTTAGCTGAAAATCTTTTATTTATATATATCACCACTCCATTTTTCTTTACCAAACTAGAGGCTGCATAAAGTGTTCCCAATATTGGATTCATTAAATACTTCTGATCTTGCAGCCTAATATGAGTTTCTTGAAGGCAGACCACATCATTATTAAATTGCTTCAAATAATAAAATATTTTTCTTTTTTTGTGGAGAGTTCAATCCATTCACATTCCAGGATAATAGTTTAAGCATCTTTTGGCCTAGTCTGAAACATTGAGAGCATTTGCTGAAGATCTCTCTCCACCAGACTAGTCTTCGGCTCTGCTCCTCCCACAGCTTCAATTTCCTTCTTGCCTTTACCTTTGTTCTTCTTGGTACCTTGTTGTTGGGGCTGCCCCTGCTTCTGAGAGTCCAGCAATTGTCTAGTCGTAGATCTAGTAACACATTGTTCCACTGGCTCAAGTAATGGCATTTCACTAAGTGTCTTAGATGGTTCCTCCACAGAGGAACTTAGAAGAAATCGAGAAGAATCCACTTGAGATCCGCTTGCAGCACCCTGGGCTTCCCTCTCTTTTTGTGTCTGCTTTATCTGTTCTTCTGTCTCTTTCTCAAACAGCCTCTGCTCTAAGGCATCCAGATCTGCTGGTGTTGGTGTAGATGTACGTGGGGGCGTTGCACTTGCCTTCAGTATTCCATCATAAAAATCTCTTGCCTTGTCTATAGTGTTCAGACGATACCTCACCCCCTCATATCTGAATATAACACCCATTGGGGCATCCCACCTAAATGGTATCTCTCCTTTCTTCAGCTCAGCTACCAAAAATCCAAAATCCCTTCTAAGTCTTAACACAGCCGGAGGTAACTCCTTAAAAACACTGATCAGATATCCATCTACACGAATATAGGAATAATAAGACTTCTGCACAATATCGTTTCTAAAATTTCTCTCAGTAAAATATATCACAACATCTCTCGGTAATTGCCTTTGTAATGCTATACGTGAATTTACTCTGTGAGTTTTATCAATTTTAGCATAAATTTCACCAGGATCCACTTTTAATAATATAGCCAGAGCATCGGCACAAGCTTTTCTTAAATCTTCTCTAGAATTCTCTCTAAGACCTCTCAGCCTAATGGCGTGCTCCATTGACCTAAGTTGTAACATAATAACCTCATTATGTATCTTGCGCATGTTTCCCTCCATTTCCACAAATTTCAAATCTGTTTCCTTTGCTTTGACTTCCACATCTAAAGCCAATTGCTGAATTTTAGTATCAACCTTAATTATAACTTCAGACAGGCTCTTGGCCATGATGTCAGCCTTCGCTTTCCTGCATGCTTGGCTGCCATAGAAACGGGGAGGGTGGGGGGATGTTGCTATTGAGTGGGCTGGTGGAAGGTGGGGCTAGGTGGGGATATCTCTAAAAGTAACGGTATCGCATTCCATTCTGATGACACCTCTGGATGTGCTACCCATCTGACAATGAAGAAGAAACTGTATTGGACACTGGGGTGGGGTCATGGGTGATTGGGGCTTGGCTAATGCTTTGATATGTATGCTTTGCGCCTAAAGTAGCCACTTCTGGCTTAACCTTTGATGCTGACTTTTCCTTATTCAGTAAAAGTAACCTTAATCATCTTGAATATGCTTAAGTGTGGTCTTTCTTGAATTATGGTAAGAGCAGTCATGACAGAAAGCCAGAAGTCACTTCACACTTATCTCTGAATTAACACTTTCAGCAGTAAGTGTCATAAAACCATAAAACCGAGGACAAATGTCGGAACCAACGAATGAAGAGTTGCTGGGGGCAACATCCCTTGACCAGACGTGCTTGATGGAAGACACAAGGTCAGTAATGGAATTATTGGCTGATGTTACTCTGGACTCGAAACCCGAAGATGCATCAGTTCGCCACCGTTGGTCCGAGGGAGTGGGGCTGAAGGAAGTCGCCCTTAAAGAAATTCCCCCTGGGGTAACTACCACCCGACGCAGACGGGCTCATTCCCCCTCCGTGCTGGAGCAGTGGGAGGAGGAGACCCATTTAAGAGAGGCTGCTAAAGCTTTACTCCGCCAAGCTGATGACATACAGAATTTAAGAGAACAAAAGTTGGGGAGGGATCTTAGCTCAGAATGGCAACAGAAAGACACTGGGCGGAAGCCACCCTTCCCCTGAGCGAAAGAGAAAGAGCAGGCACCCCCCCCCCGTGGTGAAACACAGAGGGAAAGCGGCCCGGGGGTAGGTCAACAGAGGGAACCAAGTCCCGCACCTCGTAGAAAAAGACTCCCCCCCCTGGGAATTAAGTTTGGAGGAGATCCCAAAGAGCTGGGATTTTTTTTGCTTCAAGTTAGCAATTTTGTAAAAGAATTTGCAGCCGATCTACCCACTGATGAATCTAAAATAAGAATTATCACTCTGGCCCTGGAGGGAAGGGCAGGAGAATGGGTGGTAGCCCTTCATAATGAGCGTTCACCCTTAATGAGAGACTTCGACAGATTTATGACCACTCTAAGAAGACGGTTCAAAGACCCTCTCCTCCATAGAAAGGCAAGACTTGAAATGAAAACGTTACGCCAAGGGAACAGACCAGTTCAAGAATATAGTCAACGTTTTCGCCAGCTAGCTTGTTATATGAAGGGTTGGAGTGTTGAGGCTCTTATTGATGAATACACTGAAGGCCTGAACCCCACTTTGTATTAGAGCTGTGTGAACAGAAATTTGCCCGAATCCTTAGAGGCTTGGTTTGATTTAGCTGCTGGTGTGGAGATAGATCTGTTGCGTAATAATCCGCTACCTGACATCAACAGAGACAGAAAAAAAGATTTTACCCGCCCACAAGGGTTTGATCTTTAGTACCAGAGGGGATTTGGAAAGGGGAAGCCTATTTCTCCTCGATCAAATGCTTGTTTCCGTTGTGGAAAGGAAGGCCATTGGGCAAATGATTGCAAAATGAAAGAAACACCCCGGCAGCAGCCATACGCGGAAGTGAAAAAATGCGCGAAAACCCCGGGCATGCGTATGAAGTAAGCGATGCGCGGGGCTGAACCACTCGATCTCACCACCGATCATTGCCAGCAGAGGGTGCCAGATGACTGGGAGAAGGACACGGACTCCAAAGACGAGAACTGGGTGAGTTCCACCTCCGGGCCCTTTATTATTCCTTTGCATCTTTTGGCTCCATCTAGTGGCCGCAATTGTAAAGTGCTTGCACTTTTGGATTCTGGTTGTTCACGATGCCTTATCAGCCAAGAATTAGTGCAGCATATGGGGTTTCATCTAAAAAATTTAAAAGTTCCCATAGCCTTTTGCCAAATGGATGGGACCGTTGCGGGTGGTAACCCTGCACAATTTGTTACAGAGCCAATTCAGATGTCCATTGGGGATCACCATCAGGAATTCATTAACTTTATTGTTGCACCAATTGCTGATAACCCTGTTATATTAGGCTTAAATTGGCTACGGAAATGGAACCCACTAGTGGACTGGAGAGAAAGTTGGATTCGCATCCCTTTACCTATGCCACCTGAGGCGGAGACACAACCCCCTGTTCCACAACTCCCCAACATTCATTCTCTGGTTGAGCCTCTACCTATTTCGGAAGCTGCTAACGTGAGTCAAGATGTTTGTTTACTAGAAGTTATACCTGGGGAGGATAAAATTCCTAAGGAATACTGGTACCTAAAAGATGTTTTTAGTGAGAACTCTTCAGACACATTACCCCCCCACAGGGACACTGACTGTTCTATTGACTTTCTCCCTGGAGTGCAACTTCCCAAACCGCGGATTTATTCTATGACACCTCGTGAAATGATTGACCTTCGCAAATTTATTGATAAGAACTTGGAAAGGGGTTTTATTGAACCTGCTGGCCCACGAGTGGCTGCTCCTGTGATGTTTAGAGAAGAAAAGGATGGGTCTCTTCGTCTTGTGACAGACTATAGATTTTTGAACACGATATGCGAACACAACGTCTACCCCTTACCTCTTATGAAAGACATGTTGGCTCATTTGGCCACAGGCAAAATCTTCACTAAACTTGACCTCAGGGAGGCGTATTACAGAATAAGAATTAAGGAAGGCGATGAATGGAAAACAGCGTTTAACTGCCCGTTAGGATGTTTTCAGTTTAAAGTGTTGCCTTTTGGCCTACAGGGGGCGCCATCGGTTTTTATGCAACTAATCGATGAAGTATTGCATGAACACCTGTACAAGGGCGTTATCGTTTATCTTGATGATATCGTAATATACACACAAACACGGGAGGAACACGTGAAACTAGTTCGTTCTGTTTTGAACAAACTAAGAGCTGCAGAATTGTATGCTAAACTCTCCAAGTGTGAATTTCATCAACATAAATTAGACTATCTGGGGTATCGTATCTCAGCAGAGGGTGTTGAAATGGACCCTGAAAAAGTCAAAGCTGTTACAGAGTGGGCCCCGCCTCATACTCGTAAACAATTACAAAGTTTTTTAGGTTTTGCTAATTTTTATCGCCAATTTATACCTTCTTTCGCTAGTATAGCTCTACCTATTACAAACCTCCTCAAGACCAACGGTGAGACAAAACCTCGACCAGGTTCTCCTCTCAACTGGACCATGGAATATCAGGCCGCTTTTGAGAAATTGAAACGTTTATTTGCAGCGGAACCTGTGCTTAAACATCCGGATGTTGATGTTCCTTTCATCATTCAAGCAGATGCTAGCGACATGGCTGTTGGAGCTGTCTTATTGCAACGCAACCAACAAGGTTTACTTCAACCCTGCGCTTATACTTCTCGTAAGTTATCCAATACTGAGAGGCGATGGGCGATCTGGGAGAAGGAAGCATTTGCTGTTCGTTGGGCACTCATGTCTTGGCGGCACTTTCTTGAAGGTGCGCCTCACCCATTTGAGGTATGGACTGATCATAAGAATTTGGAATACCTCACAACTTCTCGTAAACTTTCTCCGAAACAAGTACACTGGTCTCAATATTTTAACCGGTTCAACTTTACTTTAAAATATATTCCAGGGGGAAAAAACTTTATGGCTGACGCCTTATCCAGACTGCCTCAATATGACACTTCTAAGCTTTCGGTGATTCAGCCAGTTCTACCCCTGTATAGCATGGCTAACCCAGTGGTGACGAGAAGCCATTCTGATCTGCAAACCGACCCGCTACCTGACTTGGTTTCTAAAATTAAGACTGAACTTCTCACCGATGAATGGTACTCCGCCCACTCAGCAGATTGTACTGTAAGGGATGATCTCCCTTGGATTGGGTCCAATGTTTTAATTATGTCTTTAAAAGTTTTTAAAATATATAACTTTGATATATTTGTTTTTATATATTTATATATTTGCTTTTATTTTGGCTGTACACTGCCCTGAGTCCTTGGGGAGTAGGGCGGTATAAAAAACCAATAAACTCTCTAAACTCTAAACTCCCAGAGTGCAGGGACCACCTAATTGCCAACGCCTCTTTCTCCCAAATGGCCCGCCTCCTTTCAGGAGTGGTGAGATTTTTTGGAGACGTAAGCGTAAGGCAAGAGGTGGCCTTCTTTATTCTTTTGCAGTAGCACTGCCGCTATTGCTACATCCCTGGCATCCCTTTGGATTACGAATCGTCCCTCTGAGTTGGGGTGTTGCAGCATCAGCTCTTGAGCAAAGAGTCGTTTTAATTTCAACCTTTAATTCAACCACCTCCTTGGGAGTCATGGAGTACATTTTTGGCTTTGGTAGGTTAGCCGTAGGTTTGAATTCTATTGCGCAATCCGGGGACGGGGGGGGGGGAGATAGTTGCAATCTTCCTCACTGAACACCTCCGCCAAGTCCCAGGAGTCTTTGGGTACTCGTTGGATCCCTGGGGGTTTGGGGTCTGCTGCAGGTGCTGCAGATTCCGGACGGTCTGGCCTGTTGGGTTCGATCGTCCCTGGGCGGCCCTTTGGCCCCGCCGGAGGTAACGGGCCAAATCCAATAATCAATTTCCTAATGCCGTCCTCCCATTTTATTATAGGCGCCCACTTGTCCAGCCGTGCAAGCCCCAAGATAACCGATTCCTGCATTCTTGGAGCTATGATGGATCTGAGGAATTCATACCATTAACTTTACAAGCTCGATAATTTGCGTGGTTGACTCCCCCCCCCCCCAATTAGTGTTCCATCCACCTGCTCAAACTGAATGGGATGTGCTAGGGGTCCATGATTGCCCCAACTTTCCCTTCCACCCCCGCAACTCCACGCACTTGGAGTTTGGATTTTATAATAAAGGGGCGGATAGGTGCATTCACCGTTGGGTCATCTTTGGTATTTTCCTCCTCTTCCTCTGAGGTTGTAGGGGCTTCCCCAATGGTAGGACTCTCCGTCTCCTTTGGTTGTTGTACCAGACAACTCTGGTGGCTTTCGGGAGGGGGGTTTTCTTCATCATGCTGGCGGGGGATGGGCAAGCTTGTGGAACTGGTGCCAGAGCCAGGCCTTCTGATACTTTGTGGCCAAGATGACCACATCAGTAGCATTTTATCCCGCCCCCCCAAGGGATGAGGGGAGAGTGAAGGCTTCTCCGCTCACTGCGTCGGTGTTCGGTGACCCAAAGGTCTCCTAGCAGGGGTTTCGGCATCCAGCTTTCGATGAGGGTTAACCTCGTGGTCCAGTATGATTGTAGTGGTATTCTAATTCTGGATTCGGTCTAGGAAACCCCTTATGCTGCAAGCTTCTCTCAGTTTGGGATCTAAGGCATTTTTGAATGTGTAGGCTAAGAGTCTTTCAGGCCAGTATCTTAGTCTCCCAGCCATACTCCTGAACTCCCAAACTAACTCCTTCATGGGACAACCTGCCTGTCGCCATCCCTGGATCTGCTCTTCTGCTTCCACATGTTGGACCACATCGCTAAATCGGGTGCGCATCAGTTGGATGAACCCCTTTGCATCTTCTAGCTCAGGAGCTGCCTCCTCATGGAGCTCCACTATCCAATGTGCAGCCTCCCCTTCATTCATCCCTTCAGCTATTTCTTCAATCAACTCTCCGTCGGAAGGGTATTGCACTCCAACTTGATCAATGTACACCCAGACTCGATTCAGGAAGTAAGCCAGCTTCTCTGGGGTCCCATCAAACGTTGCCCAGGACCGTGGGGGGTATGGGAGCCGGCAGGGCTGGTGGTTGGAATGGAGTGGGCCATTGGCCGGCTGCTTGGGATGGTAGGCCCCCAAGTTGAGCCGCACCCAGTGGTGGAGGTTGGGCAAAAGCCTGTTGACGCATTGCTAGTGGGACTGGAACCAATGCGGCCCCCAGTCCCTGGCCCATCTGGGTGGTGCTTGATTCACAGGCTGCAGGCCAACCATTGGTGTCCTGGGAAGGGGACATGTGCCCCCAAGCCCCTTTCTGCTGGCTGGATTGAATTCCCCATGTTGATGGGGGATCTCCCTGTGGCTCAACTGCAGGGTAATGGGTCATTTCACTTGTCGCTGTGTGGAAGGAGTAAAAATCTCCACTCCGGTATGTTGCAGAGCCTTTGCTAGGGAAGAAGGGGGGGGGTGTTCATTCATGTTTGGCTGTACAAGGTGGACAGGTTACGTGGGCGACTGCGAGCTACCACATGTTTATTGGACCCGTGTCCCTCCTGGCTTGTACTGGCATCCTGGGAGGTTACACGAGGCTGGCTCCAGGAGGTGGTCAACGCTTCCTTGAGTGACGGGTTCTTGCCGGCCTTCCTTAAAGAGGCGGTGGTGAGACCGCTCCTCAAGAAGCCCTCTCTGGACCCAGCATTATTGGTAAATTACCGTCCGGTCTCCAACCTTCACTTTCTGGCTAAGGTTGTAGAGAGTGTGGTTGCACAACACTTCCCCCATCATCTGGAGGAAATTGATTATCTGGACCCACGCCAGTCCGGCTTCCGGCCCGGGCACAGCACCGAGACGGCATTGGTCGTGTTGGTGGATGATCTCTGGAGGGCCAGAGATGGGGGTTGTTCCTCCATCCTGGTCCTATTAGACCTCTCAGCGGCTTTTGATACCATCGACCATGGTATCCTATTGCATCGGCTGGAGGGGTTGGGGGTGAGGGGCACCGTGTTGCGGTGGTTCTCCTCCTACCTCTCCGGTCGATCGCAATTTGTGTTGGCAAACTGCTACTTCTGACTTGGCTGGTTGGATAAAGCCCCACTTCAAATTTATATCGATGTATTTCCTTAATTCCGCCATCTCTTTAGGAACCATGGAGTACATTTTGGGCTTCGGTAGGGTTGCCCCAGGCACGAATTCTATCGTGCAATCGGTGGGTCGATGAGGGGCTAAGGGTCTTGTGTGTATGCCCAGCTGCTCCACTGGGCACATGCTGATTAAGCACTGGATGCAGGCTGTCTCCACAACTGCCTCAACTTCCCCCTCTACCCCCATCTAGGCTTTGATGGCAAAGGGGTGGATGGGTGCACATGGGGTCATCTTCACTGCTTTTTTCCTCCTCTGAACTGGGAGGGATGGAGGAGTCTCCATCTCCTCAGGCTGAGGATTGGATCCCTCCATTTGTTGGATGACTCTTACCAGGTGGTTTTGGGAGGACCTTTTTTGTGTCCCACTAGTGGCTTGGATGCGTACTTGTGGGATTGTGGCCAGGGCCAAGCATTCCGATGCTCTGTGCCCGTTTTGACCACACCAGTAACATTTTATTGCTCCTGCAGACTTGGGGGGGAGGTGTTTCGGCTTACTTCATTTGTGTTCAGCAACCCAAAGGTCTTCTACCCCGGGTTCTTGGCCATGGGCTTTCGATGGGGCTGAGGTTTGTGATCCAGAATGACTGCGGTATTGTACCAATTCTGGATCCATTCTGGCACACCCCCTTATGCTGCACGCTTTTCTCAGATTGGGATCTAGGGCATCTTTGAACATGTGCCCAAGGAGCCATTCTGGCCAGTCCCTTAATTTTCCAGCTGTCCTTCTAAACTCCCAAACTAATTTCTTCATGGGACGGTCAACCTGTTGCAATCCTTGGATTTGTTCTTCTGCTTCCACTTGTTGGGCCACATTGCTAAATTGGATTGGCATCAGCTGAAGAAACCCATCTGCACCTTCTAATTCAGGAGCTGACTCATCGTGTAGCTCCACTACCCATTAGGACAGCAAGGGCCCTTTCGGAAGTGATGGTCCACCAGGACTCCAACAGCAGTGACCGCTCTTGAGTCGGGTACCACCACTCAGTTCAGAGAGCAGTGAGCACCCCAAGTCCTCCTCCTCCTCCTCTCCATATATTCCCCTCCCTTCCAACACGGATGATGTTTCCTAGTCGACTCATGAGACATCCGGGAGAAAACCATGGAGCTCAGAGAACACCGAGGAGCCCCCCCCCCCCGTTCTACCTGAGCTACAAAGATTCTCCCCTAAATCAGTGACAGTCTGTGACCAGGAGGTTGGTGGGCATGCCCAGTGGCTCAGGTTTCCAAAACCTTTCAGCCAGAAGAACCAATAAACTGCCCCAGACTCAGCCTCCTCAGAGCTCCTAGGCCTGGGCTTTAGGGGCCCAGGAAATGGCCCCACGTGGAGCCTTTCCCCATGGCTGAGTCATCATCCACCCATCCTGCCTTTGCCCCCCCCCCCCATCCCACGGTATTCTCACAATTGGATGTGGGGGAGTCCTTAGCATGGCGGCACCTCCCTTGTCACCTTCCACAACCAGCAGAAGGTCTCCTGGTCAGCTACAGCCCTCCATCCACCACCTTACACACGCATGCACACACGCACACACTCATACAGACACATTGTCCCAAGTCACATTCCAGACAGGACCCAACAGTTAGGAACCGAGAGCCCAAGAAAAGGGGAACCCTGGGCCCCAGGCAGCCCCTCCATCCCTGGAAGAGCTCTGGGAGCCCCAGAAGGCAGGGAGGAACGAAAATCTCCAGGATCCCAGGTACAAACAGGGCCATAAAATGCAGGTGCACCTGGGACCTTGTCCTGTCTGATCCTGGGCACCACAGGGAGAGGCGGGTCTCCCCACCTGTTTATCTGTTGCTCGGTTTCACCTTTGGTGGCATCTCAGAGATTAACCTTCTGAGTTCTCGGAAGCTGATTGGCGGGTGGCCAGCGGGGGAGGGGAGGCCCCAGGTCCTTTCCTGGGCTTCTCACAATCTTGGCCTCCTTTGAGGGTTGGGCAGGGGAGTTGCTACCTGCTGTATCTCGCCTTTCCCTCTGCTATGACTGCATGCCAGAGTTCATTCTGGTAGAGTGGGTGGGTGGGGGGCTGCTTTAGAGTTGAGTTTGCTTTCCTTTACTGTCATGGCTCGGGACCTAGCTATTTGCGGGATCGCATCCTGCCCCATACATCCCTTCGGCTGATTCGCTCCCACAGAGAGGGACTTCTCCGGGTGCCGTCCACTAGGCTGTGCCAGCGGGCGACGCCCAGGGGAAGGGGCTTCTCTGTGATGGGCCTGACTCTTTGGAACGATCTTCCCCCCGAAATTAGAACAACTACGGACCTCCGCTCCTTCCGTCAAAAACTAAAAACTCACTTCTTCTGCCTGGCTGGCTTGGGTTAATTGACCCATTTACCTCTAGCTGACTATTTCAAACTATTTTATTAGGGATTTTTAGGGGTATTAGTTTTAGTTAGTTTGGGATTTAATTCGTTTTAAATTGTATTATAATGTTTGTTGTTTGTATATGTATTTTTAAATTCCCTGTGCCCCGCCTCGAGTCCCTTCGGGGAGAGAGGGCGGTTTACAAATTAAATTATTATTATTATTATTATTATTATTATTATTATTATTATTATTATTATTATTATTATTATTATTATTATTATTATTATTATTATTATTATTATTATTATTATTATACCTGGCACAAGGAAAGAAAGGCCATCTTCAGTGTACATGATAACTATAAACATAAAAACACAAACATGCATCCTTTCCTTTCTACATAATTGTAATTTAAGACCCGATATTGCACTGTACCATAGAATTCAGTATAGCTACTGATAGGTAGGTAGAAGGAGAGAGGGAGAGGGAGAAATACAGTAGATAGGTAGGTAGAGTAAGAGAGGGAGGGGAGGGAGAGGGAGGGGAAACCGAGGCAGAGAAGGAAGGGGGTCGCTGAGTGGGTCTATAAACCATAATCATTACAATAATAACAAATCACAGCTTGAACTATCTTGCTTTGCATGTAATGAGTCTATCTCATATATTAGTTTCACCTTTTAAGTTGCATTAGTGAAATAAATGAACTGTTGCACAATATTCTAATTTTTTGAGTTTCACCTGCATATTACCTTTACTGCATACCCACCGTCTGCTAGTAAAGTTTCCCTATCCACAAAGGTGGTAAAGTAGTCCTTATCTACATTTGTTCTTAGTTTAGTTAGTTTAGTTTATTCGATTTATATACCACCCTATTTCACCTAAAAGGGACTCAGGGCGGTGCACAGAAAGATAAAAACCCAACAATACAATACAAAATATAAAAGACAATTAAATTATTAAATCTGTGCTAAAATTTGGAGAAATAAATTTAAAACCAATAAATATCAAAGTTTAAAATTATTCCCTTAGTCTATGTCAGGCCGGCTAGATGAAAGAAATGTGTTTTTAACATCCGACGGAAGAGTCGTAGGTCCGTGATGGTACGGATATCGGGGGGCAGGTCGTTCCAGAGTGCTGGACCCGCCACAGAGAAGGCTCTTCCCCTGGGAGCCGCCAGTCGGCATTGAGCATAGACTATACCATAGAATTCAGTATAGCTACTGCTCTGGGGGGGGGGAAGCTGTGTTTCAGCCTATTTTGATAAATCTCGCCCAGGATGAGACGGATCTTGAAGGAGGTTTTGGACTTTCTTAAGGCAGCGGGAGCTCTAAGGCTCTTCGAAAGAGGGGAGGGGAGCAACCCATGAGCTTCTGGGCAATGACCTTGACCCTCTGGAGCGCTGCCCTCTCTGCCACTGGGCAACTGGCTAGCCAGACACAGGCGCAGGAAGTGAAAGAACTCTCTACGGTGCAGGAACAGAAGGTCCCCAGCAGTTTTTCATGGAGTTGTTGTTTCCTGAAAAGTCTCTGGTAGTATCATCTCTGCTGGGCCCTTTTAACCAGGGCTGCAGTACACACACGCACACACCCCTCAACCATCCCCTGGGAACATTGCCAGGGTGGCTAATTGTGAGTGTGACACTTCCTCCTATCTATCCCTACGCTCACATCTGTGGGAACAGAGGATCCTTCCTTAGTCTCAACAAATCAACCGAAAGGATATGGAGGCTTTTGGTCTTGTGTGCGCTAATCAAACAAATGATAAGGAAGAAGGGGAAGTTAGACACCAAACATGGAATAGAATGGAATGGAGTGGAGTGGAATGGAAAATAGAATGGAATGGAATGGAGTGGAATGGAATGGAATGGAATGGAATGGAGTGGAGTGGAGTGGAGTGGAATGGAATGGAAAATAGAATGGAATGGAATGGAATGGAGTGGAGTGGAGTGGAGTGGAGTGGAGTAGAATGGAATGGAATGGAATGGAAAATAGAATAGAATAGAATGGAATGGAATGGAATGGAATGGAGTGCAGTGGAGTGGAGTGGAAAATAGAATAGAATGGAATAGAATGGCATGGCATGGCATAGAACAGAACGGAATGAAATAGAATAGAATAGAATGGGACGGAACAGAACACAATCGAATAAAATATTAGAATAGAATAGAATAGAATAGAATAGAATAGAAGAGAAGAGAAGAGAAGAGAAGAGAAGAGACGAGAAGAGAAGAGAAGAGAAGAAGAATAGAAGAATAGAAGAGAAGGCACTATCTAATACAATGAAATTCAATTGTGAAAAAAGTAAGGTCCTACATATAGGCAAGAAAAACAAAATGCACAGGTACAGTATAGGTGGTACCTTGCTCAATAGTAGCAACTGTGAGAGGGATCTAGGAATCCTAGTGGACAACCATTTAAATATGAGCCAGCAGTGTGCAGCAGCTGCCAAAAAAGCCAACACAGTTCTAGGCTGCATAAACAGAGGGATAGAATCTAGATCACGTGAAGTGTTAATGCCACTGTATGGTGCCTTGGTAAGGCCACACTTGGAATACTGCATACAGTTTTGGTCGCCACGATGTAGAAAAGACGTGGAGACTCTGGAAAGAGTGCAGAGAAGACCAACCAAGATGATTAGGGGACTGGAGACTAAGACATATGAAGAATGGTTGCAGGAACTGGGTATGTCTAGCTTGATGAAGAGAAGGACCAGGGGAGACATGATAGCAGTGTTCCGATATCTCAGAGGGTGCCACAAAGAAGAGAGAGCCAAACTATTCTCCAAGGCACCTGGGGGCAGGACAAGAAGCAATGGGTGGAAACTAATCAAGGAGAGAAGCAACTTAGAACTGAGGAGAAATTTCCTGACAGTGAGAACAATTAACCAGTGGAACAGAAGTTGCCTCCAAAAGTTGTGAATGCCCCAACCCTGGAAGTCTTTAAGAAGATGTTAGATAGCCATTTGTCTGAAATGGTATAAGGTTCCTGCCCATGCAGGGGGTTGGACGAGAAGACCTACAAGGTCCCTTCCAACTCTGCTATTGTATTGTATTGTATTGTATTGTAAGAGAAGAGAAGAGAAGAGAAGAGAAGAGAATAGTTTATTGGCCAAGTCTGATTGGACACACAAGGAATTTGTGTGCGTAGGAGAATAGTGCTAGATCATTATCATAGTCATTGTAAAATGCATTTACCGGTATCCTAAACCTTTAGATAAAGTACCTAGGGACAGTCAGGGATACTAAATAAGCAATCCACAGGTATCATGCTAGGATACTAAACAAACTATAGAAATCCTACCATACAAGCAACAAACACCGTCATGAGAAGAGAAGAAGAACATGAGAATGACGGTGGTGATGCTGCTTTTCTGGATTGCCCAACAGTGTCGTGGAAATTGGTTGTTGAGCAGAGGTATGGCCTGGGGTGGGGGACCTGTCCTTGTCTCGAGTTGTCCTGACTGGGGAGGGACAGGAGAGCTGCGTTCCAATCTCTCAGGGTGTGTCCCAAAGAGGAGAGGAGGGGGGTTTCCACCTATTCTCCGAAGCACCAGAGAAGGCAGGAGAAGAAGCAACGGATGGAAACCCATCAAGCAGAGAAAGCAACCTGGAACGAAGGAGAACTTTCCTGACAGGGAGGACAAGGCACCGGTGGAACTGCTTGCCACCAGGAGTGGCGGGTTCTCCCTCGCGGGAGGATGTTCCGAAGAGCCTGGAATGGTTCAGGGTCTCCGGCTCCAGCAGGGGGTTGGACTAGAAGACCTCGGAGGTGCCTTCCCACTCTCTTGTTTGATTGGATGCTCTGGGCTACGGGGAGAGCCCAAGGGAGGGAGCCGAAGGCGGTGCAGGTGGCGGCGGGGAGGAAGGCGAAGGAGACGTGCAGTGGCCCTGTTTGACGGCCCTTGCCCTGGCCCTCACCCACTGGGGGCGGTCCCAGGCCAAGCCCGCTCCCCCTGCTGCTGCCCGCCCCTGCCTGCCAGGGGAAAAAGAGCAGGGCGGCTCAGCAGCTGCCCATCCGACGAGGCGCCGGGAGATCCGCAGCGAGACGGCGACCGCACGCAGGTTCCACCTCCCCGGGAGTGCAGGTGGGGAACGGTGGAGGCAGGGATGGGGGAGGAGGGGTCCGCACATGGGGGGAGGGCGCTGAGCTGGGACGAGGTGGGAGCGCTTGAGGGCCGGCTTGGATCCCGGCGGCCGAAGCTAGGATCGCAAGTAGCCGGCAGACGCGGCCGCTGCCGGCGTCTCCCCGAAGCGCAAGGAAAAAGCGTCCCGGGAGCCGCGCAACAGGGGCGCAGCCTCCCCCCTTGCTTTCTCGCAGACAAGCCCGGGAGATGCTGCAGAAGGGAAAGGACGGCGCCTCGCGGGGTTTCGCCCAGAGCCCCTCCAGCCCCAACCGAGGGACCCTCTCCCCCGTCGCCCTCCCGGCCCCTTCCCTCGGATCCCCACGGGCCACGCAGCCGGAGCCCCCCAATGCTGTGCCAACGAAAGCGGACCCCCCCCCGCTCCCCCGGACTTTCTCTCCCTGGGGCGTCGGGAGCAGTTCCCCCCATCCCGGCTGCGGGGCGGGCAAGAGGATCGGGCAGCGCCGCTCTCTTTGCGCGCCCTCGCTGGGAGGGGTGTCTGGAGGATGCAGAGGGTCTCTGCGCGTCGCTTGGAAGCCTTCCCTGCTCCCCACCCGAGTCCTTTGGGAGAAGCGTCCCTATGTGGGTCAGGAGGGGAGGGGCAGCAACGCCACGCCTCCCCTCCTCTGAAAGGGGCCTTGGTCAGATCTCCCCCAAACCCCCCAAGTCTTCCCTCTCTCTTCCTCCCAATCTTCTCTCTCCTTCCCTCCCTCCAGCCTCCGGAAGCTCCGAAGCTCTCAGCAGCTGGGAACGATGTACCAGGCCACTTGGGAGTCGCCCCGGGTAAGTCTTGAAAGTGGGGGAGGGGAATGCTTTGGACAAGGGGAGGTGCTCTGCGGGGGGGGGGGAGAACTGGGGGGTTTCTTCCCCCCCCTCCCTCCCCACAGACCAGCCCTCCCCGATTCTTGTAACTTGCTGCTAAATTTTGCAATGTGCCCCTCCCCCTCCCCAAACCAGGATGGACCCTGACCCGCTTCCCTCTCCTCCCCCCTTTCCTCCCCCCTGGTTCTCCCCCATGCATTCCCTCTCCCCCCTCCCTCATTTCCTCCCTTTCTTGGTCCCTTCCGAGCATCTCCGTCCCCCTTAATGCGGGAGGGGGGCCCCTCCAGAGCAGCCATTAATGGGGTGGGGAACCAGGCTGTGGTTTCTGGGAGGGGGAGGAAAGCAGCTGGCTCTCTGCCCCACTGGACATGCCAAGGCCGGTCACCAGAGCCCTGTCTGACCTGTGTTTTCCCCCCTCTTCCAGGGATCCACGGATGAGGAGTCCGCGCTGGGTAAGCGAGAAGGCCACAGTTGGTATTCGGGGGTCCCTAGGCCTCCTTGGGGCCAACACGGCAGCCACTTGGAGGGTGAGCAGGTGCCACTTAGGAGGAGAGTCCAGCCATCTCTACCCATGGGAGAAAGCAAGAGCCTAGGTGGCAGGCCCAGAACAGGGTTGCCCTCTGGAGAGAGCCCTTCCCTCCTCCTGAGCATGGCTGCCTCCCTCCTTCCCTCCCTCCCTGAGGGTCTCTGTGGCCCACGGATGCTTCTCTCTGGCCTCCTTCCCAATCTCAGCTGGTCTATAGGCTCTTGGAGACCCACCTCGGATGCGGTCTGGTTAAGGGGGGAGAGCGTAAAACGGCCACCTCACTGGTGCACTGGGAAGAACGGGCAGAGAACACCTGGGGGGGAGGGCAAGAGTTAGGGGCTGCCACAGGGTACACATTTGTGGGGCGGGTGGGCTCTGGATGGCAGTTGCCTGCAGGACCAATTTCAATGCGGCCGCGCGGGTAATAACGGGAGCTCCGAGATACTCCCATATAACACCTATCCTGCGTGAGCTGCACTGGCTTCCTGTGGTCTTTCAGGTGCGCTTCAAGGTTCTAACGACCATCTTTAAATCGCTCCATGGCTCGGGGGCCTAGTTACATGCGTGACCGTCTTCTGCCCCATACATCCCTACGGCCGATTCGCTCCCACAGAGAGGGCCTTCTCAGGGTGCCGTCGGCCGGGTAATGCCGTCTGGCGACACCCAGGGGAAGAGCCTTCTCTGTGGCGGGCCCGGCCCTCTGGAACGACCTCCCTCCTGAACTTCGTACCATCTCAGACCTCCGCCTCTTCCGCCAGTGTCTAAAGACACATCTTTTTCAGCAAGCCGGCCTAGCCTAACCTCCCACTGGGGCTATTTTAGATAGTTTTAAATTGGGGTTTTAATTTGGTTTTAGCATAGGATTGTTTAATTTAATATGCTTTTAACTTTTGTATATTTTGTTTTATATGTTTTAAATTCCTGTGCGCCGCCCTGGGTCCCTCATGGAGAAGGGCGGGATATAAATCGAATTTTAAAAAAAAATGAATCAGATCCTTCTGCTTGAACCCCAGGCAATCCAAAAGGACCCTTGGGATCGATTTGCTCTCTGGGGGGAGGTTAGAAATAGTTGGCCATCTTTTTTATTTATTTTGCCCCACTCCCACCCCTACCTGGATCCAAACCGTCTTCAAGCGGGTCTTTGCCAGCAGTCTTGAGCCTCTTCTAGGTCCTTCTCAGATCGCTCTGACCTGGTTTTGCTGGTGGGGGCTGGACACAGTGGCCATATTCACTCATCGGGAAGTGGGAGCTGAAGCAGAGCTCAAAGGGCTGCTGGGACCCAGGGTGTCCTCCGAAACCACAGGGTACTTTGGGTGTCACTGTCAGACCTGCCTCATTCTGATCCCTTAGGACAGGGGTCCCCAACCTTTTTTGCACCAGGGACCGGTTTCATTTTAAAGAAAATTCTGCGGACCGGCTGGCCTAGAGGAGGAGAGGGGGAGGGGGAGCATGCGCACGTGGGGGGGGGCACGTGGGGGGGGGAGTCGGCTCACTTGGCCCTCTAGGGCAGTGGTGGGAAAACTTATTAGTCAATAGAGCCAAATATCAACAGTACCACTACTGAAATTTCTTTTGAGAGCCAGAAGGTGTGGCCTTTTTTGTGGGAGTGGCTCAGTTGTCATGTGACCCGTGGCCAACTTGGAAAATGTGGTGAAACTCACTTAACGGAAACTCACTTAGCAACCAAAATTTTGGGCTCAATAGTGGTCATAAGTTCTTCCTTCCTTCCTTCCTTCCATTTCTGGCTGGTCTTTGGTCTTCTGAAGATGGTAAAAATGGATTTATGGGCACTCGTTATATATAAAGGCAGCCCATGACTCTTTTGGATGCTGGTTTGAATCCAGGAAATGACTCAGAGGATGTGATTCCTTTGAAATGACCGCTGGGAGAAAAATAGATCTTTAACCTGGTTAACTAAACAGGTAGCTTGAGGTGGAAGGAAATAGGAAAATAGATTTCTTCCTTTCCTTTCCTTTCCTTTCCTTTCCTTTCCTTTCCTTTCTTTTCCTTTCCATTCCATTCCTTTCCATTCCTTTTCATTCCATTCCTTTCCTTTCCTTTCCATTCCTTTCCATTCCTTTCCATTCCTTTCCTTTCCTTTCCATTCCTTTCCTTTCCATTCCTTTCCATTCCTTTCCTTTCCTTTCCATTCCTTTCGATTCCCTTCCTTTCCATTCCTTTCCTTTCCTTTCCATTCCTCTCCATTCCTTTCCTTTCCATTCCTCTCCATTCCTCTCCATTCCTTTCCTTTCCATTCCTTTCCATTCCTTTCCTTTCCTTTCCATTCCTTTCGATTCCCTTCCTTTCCTTTCCATTCCTCTCCATTCCTTTCCTTTCCTCTCCATTCCTCTCCATTCCTTTCCATTCCTCTCCATTCCTTTCCTTTCCATTCCTTTCCATTCCATTCCTTTCGATTCCCTTCCTTTCCTTTCCTTTCCATTCCTTTCCATTCCTCTCCATTCCTCTCCATTCCTTTCCATTCCTTTCCATTCCATTCCATTCGATTCCCTTCCTTCCCTTTCCTTTCCTTTCCTTTCCATTCCTCTCCATTCCTCTCCATTCCTTTCCTTTCCTTTCCATTCCTCCATTCCTCTCCATTCCTTTCCTTTCCTTTCCATTCCTCTCCATTCCTCTCCATTCCTTTCCATTCCTCTCCATTCCATTCCTTTCGATTCCCTTCCTTTCCTTTCCTTTCCTTTCCATTCCTCTCCATTCCTCTCCATTCCTTTCCATTCCTTTCATTTCCTTTCCATTCCTCTCCATTCCTCTCCATTCCTTTCCTTTCCTTTCCATTCCTCTCCATTCCTCTCCATTCCTTTCCATTCCTCTCCATTCCATTCCTTTCGATTCCCTTCCTTTCCTTTCCTTTCCTTTCCTTTCCTCTCCACTCCTCTCCATTCCTTTCCTTTCCATTCCTTTCCTTTCCTTTCCATTCCTTTCCTTTCCTTTCCATTCCTCTCCATTCCTTTCCATTCCATTCCTTTCGATTCCCTTCCTTTCCTTTCCTTTACTTTCCATTCCTCTCCATTCCTCTCCTTTCCTTTCCATTCCATTCCTTTCCTTTCCTTTCCATTCCTTTCCTTTCCATTCCATTCCTCTCCATTCCTCTCCATTCCTTTCTATTCCTTTCCTTTCCATTCCTCTCCATTCCTCTCTATTCCTTTCCATTCCTTTCCCTTTCCTTTCCATTCCTCTCCATTCCTTTCCATTCCTCTCCATTCCATTCCTTTCGATTCCCTTCCTTTCCTTTCCTTTCCATTCCTCTCCATTCCTCTCCATTCCTTTCCTTTCCATTCCTTTCCTTTCCATTCCTTTCCTTTCCATTCCTTTCCTTTCCTTTCCATTCCTCTCCATTCCTCTCCATTCCTTTCTATTCCTTTCCATTCCTTTCCATTCCATTCCTTTCGATTCCCTTCCTTTCCTTTCCTTTCCTTTTCTTTCCTTTCCATTCCTCTCCATTCCTCTCCATTCCTTTCCATTCCTTTCCTTTCCATTCCTTTCCATTCCTCTCCATTCCTCTCCATTCCTTTCCATTCCTTTCCATTCCATTCCATTCAATTCCCTTCCTTCCCTTTCCTTTCCTTTCCTTTCCATTCCTCTCCATTCCTCTCCATTCCTTTCCTTTCCTTTCCATTCCTCCATTCCTCTCCATTCCTTTCCTTTCCTTTCCATTCCTCTCCATTCCTCTCCATTCCTTTCCATTCCTCTCCATTCCATTCCTTTCGATTCCCTTCCTTTCCTTTCCTTTCCTTTCCTTTCCTTTCCATTCCTCTCCATTCCTCTCCATTCCTTTCCATTCCTTTCCTTTCCTTTCCATTCCTCCCCATTCCTCTCCATTCCTTTCCTTTCCTTTCCATTCCTCTCCATTCCTCTCCATTCCTTTCCTTTCCATTCCTTTCCTTTCCTTTCCATTCCTTTCCTTTCCATTCCTCTCCATTCCTTTCCATTCCATTCCTTTCGATTCCCTTCCTTTCCTTTCCTTTCCTTTCCATTCCTCTCCATTCCTCTCCATTCCTTTCCTTTCCATTCCTTTCCTTTCCATTCCTTTCCTTTCCATTCCTTTCCATTCCTTTCCATTCCTCTCCATTCCTCTCCATTCCTTTCCATTCCTTTCCATTCCATTCCCTTCCTTTCCTTTCCTTTCCTTTCCATTCCTCTCCATTCCTCTCCTTTCCTTTCCATTCCATTCCTTTCGATTCCCTTCCTTTCCTTTCCATTCCTCTCCATTCCTCTCCATTCCTTTCCTTTCCATTCCTTTCCTTTCCATTCCTTTCCTTTCCATTCCTCTCCATTCCTCTCCATTCCTTTCTATTCCTTTCCTTTCCATTCCTCTCCATTCCTCTCTATTCCTTTCCATTCCTTTCCTTTCCTTTCCATTCCTCTCCATTCCATTCCTTTCGATTCCCTTCCTTTCCTTTCCTTTCCATTCCTCTCCATTCCTCTCCATTCCTTTCCTTTCCATTCCTTTCCTTTCCATTCCTTTCCTTTCCATTCCTTTCCTTTCCATTCCTCTCCATTCCTCTCCATTCCTTTCTATTCCTTTCCTTTCCATTCCTCTCAATTCCTCTCTATTCCTTTCCATTCCTTTCCTTTCCTTTCCATTCCTCTCCATTCCTCTCCATTCCTTTCTATTCCTTTCCTTTCCATTCCTCTCCATTCCTCTCTATTCCTTTCCATTCCTTTCCTTTCCTTCCTTCCATTGCCTCCCTCCCCCTCCCTCCCTTCTTTCCTTCCTTCCCTCTTACCCTCCATCCCTCTTTCTTTTTCTCTTTCTTTCCTTCCTTCCTTCTTTCACTGCTCCCTTCCTCCTCCCTCCCCCTTCTTTCTTTCACTCCCTTCCTCCCACCCTCCATTCATCTTTTTTCCTATTTTTCTTTCTCCTTCTCTGTTTCTCTCTCTCTCTCTCCTCCCCCCCCCCACCCATCTGTCACTCTGTGTGTGTGTGTGTGTGTGTGTGTGTGTCTGGGTGTGTGTTTGTTTCCCCCTCTCTCTCTTTCTGTCTCTCTAAGTCTGCCTCTCTGTGCGTCTGCCATTCTCTCCCTCCCTCCACCCGGGGAAGCAGCATGTCAGTTGCGGAGGTTATCCCGCAGTGAGCGGACAGAAGACCCAAGCTGCGGCTAGTGCAGGCGAGGAGGAGGGGCCAGCATGTCGACTGGGAAGGTTATCCCGCAGCGGGCGGGCGGGCAGGCGAAGGACCCAAGCTGCGTGCTGCCGAAGCCGTCCGGGGCTGGGCGTGCGGCGCCCGGATGGCTTTGGCGGCACGCAGCTTGGGTCCTTCGCCCGCCCGCTGCGGGATAACCTCCCCAGTCGAGATGCTGGCCTCTCCAGGAAGCCCCGGAAAGTGCAGGGCGCTGAGGTGGTCGTCGGAAGGAGGCGTGGAGGCGCGCTCGCCCATCATCTGCCCAGGGCGCTGCTCCCTCCTCCTCGCCGGCCCTGCGGCCCGGTTCCTATGAAGCCGCGGACCGGCACCGGTCCGCGGACCGGGGGTTGGGGACCCCTGCCTTAGGAAGGAAAGACCCTCGACTCCATTTGGATGGAGTGATAGGTTCTTTTAGTAAAAGATGAGCTGGCTGCAGTAAAGTCAGGCTAGAAACTAAATTTCCCATGGGAAAGGATACAGAATCCCTCCCCCCAATTTATTTAACACACACACACCCCAGCAGTCCATCTCCAACCAATGGGTGGATGTCTAGGTGTTTTGGGAATGTGTATTGTTTGGGGCAATCAACGTTCCATTCCAAGCCTCTCCGTCTTCCAGGTGTCCTTAAAGACTGGCACAAAGAGATTCAGAGCATTCCTGGTCTTATACAATGCAATACAATACAATCGCAGAGTAGGTCCTTGTAGGTCTTCTAGTCCAACCCCCTGCCTAGGCAGGAACCTTACACCATTTCAGACAAATGGCTATCCAACAGCTTCTTAAAGACTTCCAGGGTTCTTCCTCAACTGTCATTTCTCCTCCCAGTTTCCCAGCAATAAGCTGAGCCCCAAGTTTTGAAAGGTTGTCTAGATTGGAAGTTGTTGGATGGATAGATCTAGTCCCCAACTTTAAAGTCTTTCGGTTTGAAGCTTGTTTTGTCGGTTTGTTTTTTTATAGGCTTCCCCTGCTTCTTCCAACACTTTCCTTACTACCAGCCGAGGGTTTTATACTTGGGCGATCCATTCTCTCCAAGAGCTTATTGTCCTGTAGATCATTCATGTTACACTGCTCCAAGACCCCATTCGGACATTCATAGCCTCCCTTCGTTTCTGCATGATGTGAGAAGCTCAGACCCTATTTGGTCCCAAGAGTTTTAAAAACTCTTTCCCAAAACCACAAAGTGAATTGAACTCTGTGATCTGAGATTCATCTTTCTGGGTCGCCATGCAGTCTATAGCTGTGCAGCACAAACAATTTGGCTAAAGTGCGTGCTTGGTTTTTGCGCACAAAATGCAACTTGCTCGAAAAATGAATCACTTAACACGCAAATCTTTGTTTCTCAAACTGCCAGGTAGCTCTACTATGAAGCACAATTTTGGACTCCACCACTGGCCGGAGGAGGCCTGATGATTTCCCTTGCCGCCTTTAGGCAGAAGCGCAGATAAGGCAGCTAGCCACGTAGCTCTCTAGGTCTTGCGCTCCGGTGGTGACTGGAGCCACCAATTGCCAGGATGGAATAACCGGCCTAATTACCTTTGGTTTTGAACTCCTGTATTGAGGCAGCCTGGAAGGGAATCTGCTGGGAAGCTCTTTCCCCCACAGTGTGAAATGGAATCAGTTCAAGTGTGGAGCCCAACAGACTTGCTTGGGCCACAATCTCTGAGGGGCCTTTAGGGTGTCTAACTTTGGTGGTTAGGCCTTACCTCAAAAAGGGTTTATGCCCCCTTCCAAGGGTTCAGAGCACCCAGCATTCTGCAATGTGCTTCCTTGTCCCTAATTGACCACCTAGGTTTGGTTTCAGTAAGCTGGGAAATATAAGCACGTGGGGGCAGAACCCCCCTCATTTTCCCACAGGAGCACAGCCCCCACCATGACATCACTAGCATCTGCTTGAAGGACAAAAGGGGAATTGGGGCCTGGGGTTTTTATTGCCGGTTCTGTCGCGAAGAGGCACTTGAGTTTTTCGATTGCTGCTTGACATCCCATTGTCCGTTTCAGCACTTGGCTAGGCTTTGATTTTCCCTCCCCTTGGGTCTTTGGTAGGTTGCTGATTGGGGGTGGGGGTCAGGGGGGGGATATCTGTGCAAACAATGGGGTGAATTGGAAATAAAGGTTTGAGAACCCCAGGAAGTTTTGCAGTTGCTTCCGGCTGCGGGAAGGAGACCACTCCAGCACTGCCTGCACTTTTTCTGGGTCCATTTCCACTCTTTCATGGGAAATGGGGTACCCTAGATAGTGAATTTTACTTTGGTGGGATTCCAGTTTGGCACACAATGGGGCTGCTCAGAGCTTTCTGAGCACAGGCTTGATCAGTTTTATGGGCTCTGTCATCGTTTCAGCATAGATTAAAGTATCATCCAGATGAACCAAAGCCCCTTTCTACATGCAGAGCTTCATTTATCTGCTGCATAAACAACACAGGGGAGGATTTGCAGTCAGAAGGGGAGGACTGGGAACTGAAAACACCCCAAGGGGCAATTAAAAGTCATTTTCCACTCATCCCCTGCCTTGATCCTAACCCGATAAAATGCCTCCTGCAAGCCCAGCTTGATGAAAATCCTCCCTTTGGCTCAATTGTCTAGCATATCCTTCATCTAGAGTAGAAGGTAGAGAAAGAGCATTTAGCCCACAACAGTCCACGCATTGATGGAGCACCTGATTAGGATGTTTTGTGGCCAGTTGTTCAGCCAAAATGCCAGTTCACAAAACCCCTGGGGCCTCGTTGAGGAGGGTGACCATCCATTCCACCACGGTCCCTTCCAACACTGTGGTCACGGATGAAACCTCGGCCCCCTCGATTGCTATCTCTGGATTGTAGTCTTGCATGTCTCTGGCATCACGGTGTCCTTAAAGACTGGTCTGAACTGGTCCCTTCCTCCACCCTCATCCTCCCACCCCTATTTCCCAGTGCTATCCTAATACATGTTTATTGCCCGTTTGTTCCCTTGCTCTTTTCTCCCAGGAGATTTGAACTCGCAGATGGCAGAACTGACAGTCATCGTGGTATCTGCAGAGCTGTCAGATTTTGCAAAGTGAGATTTGTATGTTGTGGGAATCTGCACGGCTGAGCAGGCCAACTCAGCATCTGGCAGATTCACACAAAAAACAACACTAATCCATTTCAGGGCAAGGGTGACTTTTTTCCAAAATTGTCTCCATTTCCAGCCGGCCCAATGACACCCTGATGTGTTGCATTATAGACACCCCTTTTCTTCCTGGGCACCTCAGAAATGCCTCGATTCCTCTTGGTAATTTTGTCTTCCAATCTCGCAGGGAGGGAATTCCGGCTGATCCTGGTTGGAAAGTCGGGAGGCGGGAAGAGTGCCACGGGCAACACCATCCTCGGCCAGAAGGCATTTGAATCCATCTTGGAGGCAAAGGTCACCACCCTGAGATGCCAAAGGGGCCAGGGAAGCTGGCAGGGCAGAAAGATCTCGGTGGTTGACACGCCCGCCATTTTCGACTCGGGAAAGTACGATGAGATTGCGCGACGGGAGATCATGTCTTGTGTTGAGCTCTCCTGGCCTGGTCCCCACGCTCTGATCTTGGTGACCCAGGTGGGGCGCTTCACCGCAGAAGATGTGGCTGCCGCAAACGCCGTCCAGGATATTTTTGGGCCTGAGTCCACCAGGCACATGATCGTCCTCTTCACCTGCCTGGAGGATTTGGGAGGAACCCCGCTGGATGAGTACGTCCGAAAGTCTGACAACAGGAATCTGTGCGACCTGATACAGCAGTGCGAAAACCGCTTCTGCGGGTTCAACAACAAAGCGGCAGGAGACGAGCGGGACAGGCAGGTCTCGGAGCTGATGGCGATGGTGCTGAGAACCGATTTGGAGAACGGGGAAAGATATTACATCAACCAGCTGTACCAGGTGCCCAACTTACGGGACGAGAACATCAGATTTTTCCTAGCCAAGAACCAAAGAGAAAAGAAATGGGTATCAAGGCGACCTTGGAGTTTCACAAAGAATCAGAAATGCATTTGTTGGACTTGCTTGGGGGGGATTGTGATTGGGACTGTGATTATTCTTGCTGTCCATTTTTCATGAGTTCTTTGCAAAGTTTTTGGAGGGAGCGAAAGATAATGTGAGTGTCTTGCTTTTTGACCCTTGGGCGGATTTGTCCTGATTGCAGTGAAAGTGCCATACTTGGGGAGAGCAGGAGGGGACAGTTGGGATGCCAGCGGAGCCGCAGTTCCCTTCAGAGCCCCTGCATCCCCAGTTCCTTCCCGTTACCTCCAGGCCTTGGGCCCCCTTGTCCCCCTTGACTGAGCTCAAGACTGAGGAGATCGGAGAGCTGGAGAATAGACCCCCAGGGAGGGGCGTGGGGTGGGGGTGGCACAGCCTTCTGGTCAGCGGCTCATGTAATGGAGCCAGCCTGCTAAAACAGTGGTGTCGCCTCTCAACATTGACACCTGGAACTCAGTTTTCAGTCGAATGGATTGTCGTTCTCAGATTTAGCTTTTAGTCTCTAAACATGGTGTGAATGATGGGGGATCTGCGGGTGTCAATTCTCAGGGACTCCCCACAGGGGGATTGTCCTCAGGTGGGGAGAAGGGTCTGTCCCTAGGCCTTCCACAATCCTTGGCAAGAGGGGGGGGGAGAAGAGATGACCTCACTTCTCCCATGGAAAATCATAATAAAAGCAGAAGGAAAATGGCTTTAAAAGAAAAGGAAAAAGGAGAACGCTGAAAAACCTTCACACTTTTGACAATTACTAAATATGTGTATTATATAAAACGTATGTAGTCCAAAGTTTACAGAATGACAGACTGTATCTATGTGTAACACCCATTTCCTGGTAAGATTTACTCTAATGGCAGCCTCTCCTTGGCATTTTCTTTTTTCAATGTTTTTTTTTTTTGCACAAAAGCAAATAAAACATACATCCAGTTTCAATTTTGTGTAACATGTCGTTTGATCACAAGTTTTTGTGCATCAATCTTTCCAGTTACAAGCATAATTACTAATTGTCCATCAAATATAGCCAAGTATATCACCATTATTGAGCTTTTATATGTTGAATTAAAAATTAGTGTTCCTTCATTTCAAAGCACCTTATTTTCTTAAATACTTAAATATCTGTTTAATAACAATAAATCTTTATAAAATCACTCGCCTTTTTCTGTTATATATTTAAACAATAAAGAAGAAAAACTTTCTCTGAATTCATGTTTTACAATATTCTTTCAATTATCATTAAAGAATACAATATTTATACTGTGTATCACATATTCAAACTGCAATCATATTTTTCCTATATAAAACCAAAAAGTTACCAAGTGTTTCAATTCATATATATCTCAATCATTCTTTCCATCGTTATTCATCTATTTAATATACAAAATATCTTTCTAAGGTAACATATTCTCTACTACTATAGTATCAAGCATTCATCGCATCTGACTTTTACACCCGAGGTTTAAGTTTATCCTTTGTATCGTGTATCCAAAAACTTTATTTCATAACAAAAGATTTTTTTCACGTCAACTATCCCTTTTCTAGATGTAACTAAATAAACAATTTCATCTCCAGATTTTTTTGTCTAACCTTTGGTAGAATAGATCCCAAACTTTATAAAATTGCTCATCCTATTGCTCTCTAATTCCAAATGTCAGCTTACTCATTTCAGCACAGTCCATGATCTTTTGGATAATTTCCTCCTGAGTAGGTATCTTCTCATTTTTCCAATTTTTTGCAAATGCAATTCTAGCTGCTGTCAACACATTCACAATCAGGTATTTCAAGTCTTTGTCAAATGTTTCCGGAATAATTCCCAATAAAAAAAAGTTCAGGTATAAGAGCTATGTGTTTTTGTATCATTTTCTCCAACCACCTGTGGATTAGCTTCAGAACAAGTCCACCACGTGGTAGTATGAACCCGGCATCTGATGACATTTCCAACATTTTTCAGATTTGTTCTTAGACATTCTTGCGATTCTTGTCGGGGGTAAATGCCACCTATAAAACATCTTATACAAATTCTCTTTATATGAAGTTGACATTGTCATTTTATAATTTTGTGTCCACAGTTTTTGCCATTTATCTAGCTCAATCCCATGCCCAAAGTTTTTCCCCCAAGCTATCATAGTTTCTTTAACTTGTTCTTCCTGCAACTTAGCCTCTAGTAAGTAACCATAAAGTTTCCTAATTACTTTTTCATCAGCGCCAGTTAAAATTTTATCTAGTTTCGTCATTTTATCATAAAAGCCCTCCCCTTTTTGATCTTTATATCTAGAATGTACTTGCATGTATGCAGACCAGTTCATTTCCATTCCTTCCTGTTTCAAGTCCTGGATAGACTTGAGTTCACCTTCTGTATTTAATAACTCAGCATATCTGACTGTTTGTTCCTTTTTATATATTATTGCATATGAAAACGCTTCAATGGTTGATATCCAGACTGGAATTTTTAAAGTAGTGTAACCTGTTAACCTTTTCCCAGTTTAAAAACAGAGCCTCTCTTATGTAATGTCTTCTAAAATAACCATGTGCTTTAGTTCCTTTATACCAGAGAAATGCATGCCATCCCAACCGTAAACCATGCCCCTCTAGGTTCAAAAGCCTAGTGTTTCTTAAAGTTATCCACTCCTTGATCCACATCATATTTGCTGCCTGATAATATAGCTCCCAATCAGGTAGGCCCATCCCTCCTCTTATTTTGGCATCTTGTAACACTTTAAGCTTTATTCTTGCACTTTTCCCCTTACTTTTGGTTTTAACATTAGAGGTTCTAAACAGAAATATTAGAGAAGAAGAAGAAATAAAAGGAATGAAAATTAAATCAGAAGAATATAAATCACAAACATTTGCAGATGATCTAGTTTTTATTTTGGATGAACCGTTTGGAAACTGATAGATAAAATGGAAGATTATGGAAAAATAGCAGCCGTGAAAATAAACAAAGACAAAACAAAGATCTTGAACATACCTTCTAAACAAAAAGAAGAACTGGCGGAATGTTTGGAGATTCAAGTTACAAATAAAATTAAATATTTGGGGATTCACTTGACAGCTAGATGCAGCACCCTTAAGGAGGACAACTGTTCAAGATTGAAACAACAAATTGCAACAGACTTGATGAAATGGGAGAACCTACAACTATCATTGATTGGGGGAATATCTACAATTTTTTTTGCCAAAAATGCTATACTTGTTCCAGAGAATCCCAATTAGGTTGGGGAAGGACTTTTTTGAAGACTTGAATAAAATGGTCTCTCCTAGCTATCTGCGAGATCGCATCCTACCCCATACATCCCTCCGACCGATCCGCTCCCACAGAGAGGGACTTCTCCGGGTGCTGTCCACTAGGCAATGCCAGCGGGTGATGCCCAGGGGAAGGGCCTTCTCTGTGGCTGGTCCAGCTCTATGGAACGACCTACCCCCCGACCTCAGGACAACCACGGACCTCTGCGCCTTCCGACAAAAGCTCAAGACTTATCTATTCCAACAGGCCGGCCTGGCCTAACTTCCTTCCTGCCTTCTCAGTCTGAACATCTAAATTGTTTTAATTGGGTTTTTAAGAGGTTTAGTTTTTAGGATTTTAGGTTTTTTAGCGCAGGGATAAATTGTTTAATTTGATTTTATATATATTTATGATGTATTTATGTTTGTACGTTTTTAATTCCCCTGTGCACCGCTCCGAGTCCCTTCGGGGAGAGGGAGCGGTCTACAAATTAAAATTTATTTTTATTATTATTATTGGTGTTTTTATTAATAAAGGCTCTTTAGATGCTGCTGGCTGAGAATTGCATGCAATCTTTGGATTCAGGGACTCCATCCCAAAATTCAGGAAGGGGCAGAGCAGCATACCAGGATTTTGCTTCTGGGATCGGGGCAGCAGCATGAAGCCACGGATGATGTGGCTGGCGTAGAAATTCAAACCACAAAAGAGAGCCGGGTCCTGCCTCCCACCCAGGGCTGGTTCTGACTTTGGATTCCTTAAACACGAAGCAGCTGTGTGCAACGGCAGCCAAAAAAGCTAATGCAACCCTCGGTGGTATAGACAGAGGCATAGAATCAAAATCAGGTGAAGTGTTACTACTGCTTTGTAAAGCCTTAGTAAGGCCACCCCTGGAATCCCGCATCCAGTTGCGGTGGCCACGTTGCAAAAAAAGATGTTACAACTTTGGAGAAAGTGCAAAGAAGGGCAACTAAGGTGATTAGAGGCCTGCAGAATAAAACATGAGAAGAACGGTGGCAGGATTTGGGTTTGGCCAGTCGAGAGAAAAGAAGGACTAAGGGGGAACAGCATAGCAGCCTTGCAATATTTGAGGGGCTGCCCCAGAAACGTGGGGCTGGATCTATTCTCCAAAGCACCAGAAGGCAGGACGGGGCACAATGGATAGAAACTAACCAAGGAAAAGAGCAACATGGAATTAAGGAAAAACTTCCTAATGGTAAGAATAATTCACCAGTGGAAGAGTTTGCTCCAGAGGTTGTAGGTGCTTCATCACTGGAGGTTTTTAAGAAGAGACTGGACACCCACTTCTCTGTAATGGTATAGGGCAGGGGTCTGCAAAGTTGGCTCTTTTAAGACTGGTGGACTTCAACTCCCAGACCCTGACCCTGGTATAGGGTCTCCGGCTTCATCAGGGGGCTGGACTAGAAGACGTACAAGATCCCTTCCAGCTCTATTCTAATTGATCTCAGCTGGGGTGTTATTCATGTCCAGTTGAACTAGTGTTCCTCCTGGTTGTACTTTAGGCTCTGGGTGGGGAGGGGGGGAGGGGGCAGGACTATTACACTACTCCATGGCTGATGGTGGCCATGGCTACATTCCTGTGTGGCTTTGGCTGGTATCTTCCCACCACAACTGATGGATCCCAAGTGTCCTACTTCTCTCCTCCTTGGCCATTCCAAAGTGTAAGTTGTGGGTCCTTTGGAAAGGAACTCAAAGAAAACCAGTGACAGTTTCCATGCTCCTCAGCTCCTGCAACCGTTCTTCATATGTTTTAGCCTCCAGTCCCCTAATCATCTTGGTTGCTCTTCTCTGCACTCTTTCCAGAGTCTCCACGTCTTTTCTACATCGTGGCGACCAAAACTGTATGCAGTATTCCAAGTGTGGCCTTACCAAGGCACTATACAGTGGCATTAACACTTCACGCGATCTAGATTCTATCCCTCTGTTGATGCAGCCTAGAACTGTGTTGGCTTTTTTGGCAGCTGCTGCACACTGCTGGCTCCTATTTAAATGGTTGTCCACTAAGATTCCAAGATCCCTCTCACAGTTGCTACTATTGAGCAAGGTACCACCTATACTGTACCTGTGCATTTTGTTTTTCTTGCCTATATGTAGGACCTTACTTTTTTCACAATTGAATTTCATTTCATTAGATAGTGCCCAATGTTCAAGTTTGTCAATATCCTTCTGTATCTTAAGACTTCTGTTGGCCCAGATGACTCTTTTCCAGTGGCTTCCGCAGCCTTCTTTTTACCGCGCTGGCAATTGGTGCCCGCATTTGTGAGATTGGGGCTGGAGCCAGGCATTCTGACACCCTGTGGCCAGGTTGACAGCAATGGTAACATTTTATTGCCCCCCCCCCCGATGGAACCCCCAGATGGAAGGAACCCAGTTGCATCTCTTAACTCAGAAGCTGCCTTGTTGAAGTGCTCCGTTATCCACCCTGCAGCTTCCTCCTCATTCATCCCTTCTGCAATTTGCGAGATTAATTCTCTGTTGGAAGGTGGGGCAAGAGCTTTTTGGGGCATTGCAGGTGGGACTGGAATCAGTGGGGGGGAGGGTTTCTATCCCTGGGTTGGCCCCTGCCCAGTTATCTGCAATGGTGCCATCTGCTGAGGGAAGCCAGATGCCCATTGGTAACTCTCCCATCCATGACCTGGAAAGGAAGCTCACCCCAGTGGTGCTTGATTCATAGGCTGCAGTCCAAACATTGGTTGCCCAACCAATTGCCCACTAATGAAAAAGCAGAGGAAAGAAAGAGAGAGAAAGTATGGCAGGCCAAAGATTCTAAAAAGGAATTTAACTGCAGGCCTGCAGGATGATTTTTTGCCCTCCTCAGCCTCCAAGAAAGCCTCTGGAGCCTGGGGAGGGAGAAAAAACCATGCCAAAAGTGGGTGGTGGTGGTTCTGGTCGCAGGGGGGTGGGGGTTGTGTGCACATGTGTGCGTTGTGTCCTTCTGCAGCTGGCAGAAAATCTCCTGCCAAGCCGGCCTGGCTGCAGCTGTCTCTCCCTCCAACAACTTTAGGCCCTTCTGGTGCTTTTATCCGTCCACCCCCACATTCTGCCCTAAGTCACATTCTATAAAGGAGGGGGAATAACTTAATAGGTAGGAAGAAATCCGAAGCCCAAGAAGAGAGTGAATGGGGGTCCCAAGCAGCCCCACAGGAAAGGTCCAGAACCCCCGGAAGGCTTTTAACAGTGAGCCTTCAGGTGTGCAGATCCTGGAACAGGTATAAACAGGACCATAAAATGCAGGCGCACCTGTCCCTTCTCCGGGTTCTGCCTGGGTGCAGCTGTTATCTTATCTGTTCCTCTGTTTCACTTTTCGTTGCCTCTCAAAGACTAACCTTGTGATATCTCTGGAAACGATTGGCATGTGGCCAGCAGGGAGAGGGAGGGGTCCCTGGGCCCAGGTAATTGTCCAGCCTTTCCTTGCCTTCTCCTAATCTTCGCCCATCTTTCCCTCGCGTGACGGTTGTGCTACCTGCTTCCTCTAATTTCTTTCCCTTGCTCCAAAGTTCATCAGTCACCTGCCCCTCATACAATGGTGTGTGTTTGTGTGTCTGTGGATAAACTCTGTTCTGCCCCCTCCCATCCAGCACCAGGGAACATTGTCTGATTGTGAGTGTGAGACTTCATCCTTTCTGTTGCTTAAATCAGTGTCGGAGGGAACGAAGGATCCTTCCTTGTTCTCAATAAATCGACCGAAAGAATATGGAGGCTGCCATTAAGAAAGACTTTTGATATTGTGTGTGCGAATCGAACAAATGATAAGGAAGAAGGGGAAGTGAGACACACAACAGGCTAAGGGAGGGTCCGTTAAAAAGGGCTCCAAGGGCCTATGCAGCAAAGCACGAGGAACAGACAGGGTGAACTTGACCTCCGAGTACAGGAGGACAGAGGTGGAATCGTTGCCCTTGCAGGAACCTGGAGGGATGAAACCCATGAAGGGAACATACAGCGAGAGGGATTTCCATTGTTGGATAAAAGAGAAAGTGGAAACAACTCTCTCTCTCTACAGAAATACAGCAGAACAGAGATGAAAACCATCTTGAATGCTTTCGGGGGAATAGGAAAGGAAGAAAGAACGACACTATCATGGGTGTTCTCAGGTCTACCATCTTCGGCTTGGTGCTTTGCTGGCATCCTGACACCAAAGGCTAATGGAGAGGAGGAGGAGGAGGAGGAGGAGGAGGAGGAGGAGGAGGAGGAGGAGGAGGAGGAGGAGGAGGAGATGGGGGGAGCAACTGGACAATAAAAATTCATGTGTACATGTTGAGAAATTGGGAGTTGAGGGGAACGACAGCTTGGTGAAGAGAAGAGCTCAATCAAAATTCGTACCGGCACCCAAGGCCATGCAGCCCAAGAAAGAAAGTGAATTACCCTAAACATGTCAGCATTCTCAAAACACTTAGGCAGACTCTTTTTTTTTATTAAAAAAGTTTTATTCACACAAATTTTCCCCCTTTTTACCCCCCCCCCGACATGTAATATAAATCACATACAAATACTATACCCCCCCTCACCCCATCTTAAAATAAGTTTCTCATTCAGATATTATACCCCCTCGCCTCCCAGCAGACACAATATAAGTTTCTCTTAGTATATTAATATCCCATTAACACCATCTTCTAAGTTAATTAAAGATATAAAAAACATAATATAAATTTCTCTTTAAGAAAAAAAAAAGGCATATCCCATTATTCTCCTCTCTAGATTAATCATACATATATATTACCCCGCCCTCCACCCTAGCTCTCCCCCACCTCCCATTCAAACCCACCCCCCTGACTTCCGCTATACACCACTCTAATAATTCCAAGCATCCCAAATATTATTTACTCTATTCACCTATCAATCAAAGCATTCTTACCTAAAAGCTACATAATACTTCCTAATCTGATATTTATTCTGTATATAATCAATCCATTAGAAACCTTATAACAAACTCAACATAAACACCCCCTTTTAGTTGAACATTAAAATACATAGAAAATAATTCTTAAGATCTAAATACCATATCATATAACCTAACACTTATAAAACTTAAACCATATATCCTAGCTTAAGTTTACATCCTTCCTGATTCAAAAGGTTTACTATTTTTCCCCTCTCCATTTGCTTAATTGCCCACTTAACAACACAAAAAAATGTAAAGATTACTCTAATATTTGAAAAAAGCAAAGTTACTTCTCTCTTCACAAAGGAAACAGAAATAGTATAGGAAAATTTCAGATCCTATCACATGAAGGATACAGTAAATTGCAAGAAAATTTCAAACTTCGACCCAAGTTTTTTCCCAGAACACTAACATAATATTAGTCCTTTCCGCGTCAATGTTCATAAGTCCAACTCTTCAGGTCTCCTTCCATTCCATCCATAGCTGTTTGTAATACCAGTTTAAGCAGCTGCCCCCATAAATAACAAAAAAAAACAACCCTTTACATAGGTAACCCCCGAGTGACTTTTCATCAGGATTATAAAGTTCCAAGATCGTGATAGGGTAACAACCAGATCCACTGCAAATGCTCCGGTTCCAGTTTTCAACCCTGAAAAAGTTTCCACATCCAAGAGAACCAGCATTGCAGAGATCTGTATATTTATATCTAGATTGGTTAATTGCTTCGTCCTTTAATCCTTTTGTCTTTCTTAACTCGCCGAGATTGAGACCTCCTCTGCTTCTGCGGTTTCTGAATTTGTCTGGTGCTAGACCTGGCTTCACATTGCTCATCTGATTTACGTATTGGCATTCCAACAGATCCCCCTATAGCAGTCTTCGACATTTCCTCCAGAGTAGGGCTTAAAAAAAGCCCAGCGGAATCCAACTGAGTATGTTCTTCCATCTCTTTTCCAAATTGTTTCTGCTCCATCTCAATATCTTGCTCTGAACCATCCAGATCTACTAGTGTTGGTATAGATATACGTGGGGGCGTTACACTTTTCTTCAGTATTTCATAATAAAAATCTCTTGCCTTGTCTATAGTATTCAAACAATACCGCGCCCCTTCATATCTGAATATAACACCCATTGGAGCATCCCACCTGTACTGTATCCCTCTTTTCTTCAGCTCTGCCACCAAAAAACCAAAATCCCTTCTGAGCTTCAGGATAGTTGATGGAAGTTCCTTAAAGACACCAATCCGTTTTCCAGCTATGTGGAGAGAGGAGTGAAAAGACTTCTGCAGAATATCATTTCTGAGGTTTCTCTCAGTAAAATATATCACAACATCTCTCGGTAGTTGCCTTTGTAATGCTATACGTGAGTTTGCTCTGTAAATTTTATCAATCTTAGCATAAATTTCACCAGGATCCATTTTTACTAATATAGCCAAAGCATCGGCAGAAACTTTTCTTAAGTCTTCTCTAGGATTTTCTGATAATCCCCTCAGTCTAATGGCGTTTTCCATTAACAAAAATTGTAACATAATAACCTGTTTGTCCAATTTGTGCATATTCCCCTCCATTTCCACCAATTTCAAATCCGTTTCCTTTGCTTTGACTTCCACCTCTGAAGACAGCTTTTTGATTTTCCCATCAATTTTAATGATAACTTCAGACAGACTCTTGGCCATTGCAAGCATTTTTTTTTCCAATTGTTCATATTTCTCCTGGATCATTCTTTTGAGGTCTCTGCTTTCATTAACTATAAAGTTCATCAAATCTTTAAAGTCCTGGGGAGTTACTACACGAGTTTGTTCCATTGCCTTGCTTTTAAGCTTTCCAAGTTTTCAGGAAGAGAAAAAAAAAAAACCTCTTCAAAATATCAAAATAAGTCAGTAATAAGTAATACGTTTAGCTTAACGCTCAATAAATCAGATAGTGCATTTGGCTTTATAGCTTGCTCCCCCTTTCCGCCTACAGCTGTCCGCTATCAGCCAGGGGTTAAGCAGAGACCAAAATCCACAAATCAATAATTAGACAAGGCAACTAAGTTTCATTTCATTCATCTGGTAGTTAACGTCATCTTGAATCCTTTGTTCTTTAAAACAGTTCACAAACTTTAATTACTTGCATTTAGTTTCCTTTGAAGTACGAAGGCTTGAAATATAGTCCTTCTTGATGGATTGCATGTCAATCAGGATTGGGTACAAGCCAAAACAACTAACTTTCATTTCGTCTCATCTGGTAATTAACGCCATCTTGATTCCTTCGTTCTAAAGGCTGTGTCTAAGATCTACTATATTCTGGCAAAATCACAAACTTTAATTACTTGCGTTTACGATGAGTAGCCAAGAAGTTCCCTTTGAAGTATAAAGTTGCCTTGGAATGTAGATTAGAAGTTAAAAGCAGTTTGCTTTGCCGTGTTAATTAGCCAATTAACACGGTCTCCACACCCGTCCAGAGAAGATCGCGGCCTAAAGAGGGGAGGGTCTCTCCTTACTCGCTCCTCAGAGGAAAACTAACCCTCTGAGGGCTTCGCAAGGGGACTCTTCCCTGGCAGCAAAAACTCTCCCACAAGCTCATAATAGAGCTTGGGGTTTCCGAGGCATTTGGTGTTATAAAAAACGCCTCTACAGACGAGTGGGATGGCAGGCTTGAAAAAAGCCTACCGACAGCAACTGCAACCGGAAGTTCCCCCTCTACACTTAGGCAGACTCTTATTGGCTGGAGAACAGTCCCCCAACCTACCAGAATCAGAACTCGAAAAGGCAGAGTAGGAATACTACTGATAATAAGCCAGAAAATGGCAAGAGGACATTTGCTCATTCTAGATGAATGCAAATCATCATGTCCTAATGGATTACATTCCAGTGTGTGCAAATGTGAGTGTACGCTCACATTTGTGAACCGGTAGCAAAGGTAAGTTGATTTCACCCCTGGGGTAGCCCAAGGCTCCATCATTAGGCCCAGTCATCTTCAGGATCTTCATCAATGACTTGGTTGAGAGAAGAGAAGGGGAACTCCTCAAATTTGCAGATGGCAAATAGCTGGCAGTAGTAGCCAACACTCCAGAAGATAGGCTCAAGATGCAGAAGGATCTAGACCAGGGGTCTCAAACTCAATTTACCTGGGGGCCGCTGGAGGCAGAGTCTGGGTGAGGCTGGGCCGCATAAGGTCCACTTCCCCTGAGGGCTGCACTAATATTATACTTTCACATCACAGTGGGGGCCACAAGATACCGTCCTGCAGGCCGCAATTGGCCCGTGGGCCGCAAGAATGAGACCTCTGATCTAGACAGAGTAGAGCAGTGTTCCTCAACATTTCCAGCTTTGCTGACGGTCGGGGGTGGCGATTGAGGGTGTGTAGAGAGGCTGATTCTGTGCAAGCAGTGTGCACACCTGCCACCCATGCAAATGGAGCTTCACCCGTGAGCACGCACACTCACCGCTTGTACAAGCGTGCTTGTCTGCTGCTTTTGTGTGGGCCAGTTCCAAATGAGCCATGGCTGGGTACTGGGACCCCTGGACTAGCTCATTGGGCCCTATCTAATAAAACGAAATTCAGTGACAAGAAAAGTAAAGTACTTTAAAGTCTCCCCGAAGGCTGTGAACGATGAACCAACATAAGCAGCTAAGCACATCCCGGATCCAGGTATAAACAGGGCCATAAAATGCAGGCGCACCTGGGATCTTATCCTCTCTGAAACTGGGTGCAGCAGGGACTGGCTGGCCTTTCCACCTGTTGTCTGTTGCTCCGTTTCACTTTGCTGGAGTAAGCAGCAGGGTCCATGGCAGCGGAGGCTGCATCCATACCTGGCCCTGCAGCTTAACCTGCATCGGCTGCAGGAGCAACACCAGCGCAGCAGAGAAGATGCAAGATGCCAGCCCTGGGCATAAAATTCAATGGAGACCCCAACTGCTTGGGGTCTGGACATAAATGCAAGGGTATGGTCCAGAAACAGACGTTGAAGAGGCCAAGGGCCGCTGCCTATCCAAATGCGAATTCCACCAGAGTAAAATTGACTATCTGGATTAACCCATTTCCCATGCGGGGGTAGTGATGGACCCCAAGAGAGTCCAGACAGAGTCCCTAAGAGAATAAGCTCAGATTACAAAGTCCAATTCACTTCACTAGTTTGGCAAGTGTCTAACAAGATCCAATGAATGAATCCTTGGGTTCTGAACATAATTGGCAAGGTTCCCTTACGTTTGTAACGTCAGGATTACCTGTATAAATTCTATTCAAGGAAAGAGAACTTCTGAGGACTCTGAGAATCCTCAAACCCAAAAGAGGATTCCCAGGCCAGGATTGGGATTTTGACTCTTTTTAATGGAGAAAAGAGAGGTAACCAAGTGAAGGGAGGTAGCAACGTTTTTCCTGCCTGTCTTTTGGACCTGACCAGGGTCCAATCAACCTCCCCTATTGGCCAAATCTCATCAGACCCAAGCTTCCCCTTCCTGCCCCAGAGAAGACCCTCCCCGCAGCAATTCCACCTGAACCCAGGAAGAGAAGCCCACTCAGTCCATAAGGCATTTGCAACATAATAACCAAGGGAGGAGTCCCAAGGTCCCATCCTGGCTCCAGGCCACGCCCTCCACTGTCTCAACATTCCATCCCCTTCACCAGGGGCTTCTCCAGCTCTGCTGCCTCCTCAAGTCCCCCACATATCCCTCAACAGGTTGGTGGGGGGGGGGTCATCACTCCAGGTATGAGAACCTGCCCAGCTTCCCTAAAGTGGCCAGCCAATCAGATCTCCAGAATCTCCCGCCTTGCAATCCTCAACCTCTTATTAAAATCTTTACTTCTCTATTGTTCAACAATGGAAGGTGTGGCCTGGAGCCAGGATGAGACCTTGGGGCTCCTCCCTTTCTTATCCTGTTGAACCTTCCTCTTTGTTGCAGAGCAGAGCCCTAACAATCCTCCTAACAGTCAGAGGTCTGTTCTGCTTGAGTCTTCTGGATGTTTCCACAGGGAGTCAACACAGAATGTTCAACAGCAGCTCGAAGCAACACAATGCAAATGCATCACAACTTTGTGCACCAAGTTGTCAAAGTGTTGTGCCCTATGCAAACGTGGATTCCATCTGCCTCCCCAATTGTGTTTTGTGCTCAAGATTTCTATTCACATTTTGGAAGGAAGAACCCCGTTGCTGTTTCTACGATGGGCAGGACAGGTCTTGGTGGACTCTGCTTGGGCTGGGTTTGGGTACAAGCGGAAGTGGGATTCAGGCGGCTTGCACTGGTTCAGCTGAACTGTTTAACTTTTTGCCCAGTTCAGCGAACTGGTTGATCACACCACTGGACGGCCAGCCCCGCCCCACCCCTCCCCTCCCAGCCACTCTTTATCCTGCCTCGCTCACCTTGACTGCTCACCTAGAGCTGCTCTCTGGCTGCTCTCTGGTTTCTCACCTGCTCCAGATCCTCCCGTTTGCCTGCTGTTGCCC
Source organism: Rhabdophis nuchalis (assembly GCA_039707465.1). Taxonomy (NCBI): domain Eukaryota; kingdom Metazoa; phylum Chordata; class Lepidosauria; order Squamata; family Natricidae; genus Rhabdophis; species Rhabdophis nuchalis. The sequence continues at coordinate 928,806 of CM077647.1, read as the reverse complement.
GCCTAATTTTTTGTAAGTTGCTCTGAGTACATGGACAGTGTGACACCACCCTCACCTGCTTGCCCTCACCGCTCGCCCGGACCCTGCGGCACCCACGGCCCAGGCCCAGCTGCTCTCACAGTGAGAGTGCCACATGGTCCACCTGACTTTCCAGCCTGCAGGACTGACACCTCAGCTGCCCACATAGGTAATGCTGATGGCAACCTGTGCCCGGAGCATCCCTTTGGCCTAGGACAGAGGGAAAAGGCCCCAATCTTTACACTGGAGAACAGCAAGGGAAGGTTCTTCGGTGCAGGAGTGTCGCTTGTGCATGCCCCTTGCTGCCATTCATGGCAGAGCAACTTCTCCTTCACTGGGCCTTAGTCAATGGGAAGCAGCCGGAGCAAGGCACGGCAGGGGAGCCTTGTGCAAAAATGGTACAATCCTGGCTTTGAGGGGTCATCAGTGCATTTCTCCCAGCCCCTCCTTAAGCCTTTCCTATGACTCTTTTACAGGAATCAGGTCGTCATCTGAATCAGCCCCCTTTTCAAGAAGCAGGTAAGGAGGAAGCGTTGGACAAACCAAGTGCCCAATCAAATGTTGAGTTGACACTGCTGACGGTTTAGAACAGAGGTCTCCAAACTTGGCCACTTTAAGAGCTGTGGACTTCAACTCCCAGAATTCCTCAGCCAGCAAGCCTTTACCAGAATGGAAAGGACAAGAACAAATGCAGTTGACTGCTATTTCATCACAGTTTTTGTTAGGGTAACTTTATTAATAGACGGTAGGTATGCAGTGAACATTTTTTTCATAGGGAAACTTAGCAGACGGTGGCTTTACAGTGAACAAATTACGTTCTCCCATCAAATGTGGAGTTTGTACCGCTGCTAATCTACAGTCCAGATGTCAGGCCTTGCAGCCATATTCCTTTCAGGACCTTTGGCCTGCCACACACTCTATTATTTTACTATGCTGTTTCATTAGTGGGGAATTGGGAGGGGGGGATAGTAAGGAGTAGAATGTGTTGTTGTCAAAATAAAAAAAATCCTTTCTCGGAACCAAGGTCATCTTTTGTTCTCTAAACCTCTGAGCCTGACCAGAACCGGATGGGTGGAACTGCCAGTGTGGCAGTGGAAGATTGGACCATGGGATGGACTGGTGGGTGTGGGGGCAAGATCTTGAACTTTCAACTGGATGGGAAACCCCAGGAAGCTTTCAGATTCGGGTTTCCACAGATGTACCAACGTGTCTCTCTTAATAAGTTGGAACATAAGAACAGCTTTGCTGGAACAGGCCACAGCCCATCCAGCCTTCTGTCTCCCACAGTGGCTCCCCATTGGCTTCAGGGTCTTCCCAAGCAGATGTCTTCACCTGCTTATGATTCCCTGCAAATGGCATTGAGCGATATCCTGCCTATCTCTCCAACCCGGAGAGTTCCTTAGACATCCATCATGATAGCCATGGACACCCTTGTTCTCCATGAACTTTGAGGATTACTTTGCCTCAGACTCTGATTTAACTTTGGATGATGTTTGGAACGCTGACATTAACCTGAATCTCCTTTAAAACACTTCATCAGCTATTAATTTAATTTAATTTGATTTGATTTCTAGACCGCCCCCTCTCCCCGAAGGGACTCGGGGCGGTGTACAGGTAAAAATTAAAACTACTAAAATCAAAACAATACAAACAAAGTTAAAATCGAATTAAATAATCCCCTGTACAAATTTATAAAAGTTAAAAACTGACCCCATAAAACCGAATAAAATCATTTAAAATCACAGACTGGGTGAGCAGCATGAAATTAGGCCAAGCCGGCTAGATGGAACAAGTGCGTCTTGAGTTTCTGACGGAAGGAGCGGAGGTCCGTGGTAGTTCTGCTATCAGGGGGAAGGTCGTTCCAAAGGGTCGGGCCCATCCCAGAGAAAGCCCTTCCCCTGGGCGTCGCCCGCTGGATTGCCTAGTGGACGGCACCCGGAGAAGTCCCTCTCTGTGAGAGCGAATCGGCCGAAGGGATGTATGGGGCAGGATACGATCCCGCAAATAACTAGGTCCTGTGCCATGGAGTGCTTTAAAGATGATAGTCAACACCTTGAAACGCACCCGAAAGTCCACAGGCAGCCAGTGCAGCCTGCGCAGGAGCGATGTTACGTGGGAGTATCTAGAAACTCCCAAAACTGCCCACGCGGCCGCATTTTGGACCAGCTGCAGCCTTCAGGTGCATCTCAAGGGGAGCCCCATGTAGAGAGCGTTACAGTAGTCTAGATGGTATGTCACAAGCGCATGAGTGACTGTGCGAAGGGCGTCCCGGTCCAATAAGGGACGCAACTGGCGCACCAGGCGAACCTGGTGGAACGCCCCCCTGGCCATGGCTGTCACATGGTCCTCCATTGACAGCCTGGCATCTAGGAGGACGCCCAAGTTGCGTGCCCGATCAACGGGGGCCAGATGTTCACCCCCAATGGCCAGTGATGGAGTCAACTGGTTGAACCGGGATGCCAGTAGCCACAGCCACTCAGTCTTGGATGGGTTGAGCTTGAGTCTGTTTCTCCCCATCCAGATCTGTACGGCTTCCAGACACCGGGACATCACATTGACAGCATCGTTGGGGTGGTTTGGGGTACAGATGTACAGCTGAGTATCATCAGCATACAGATGGTAATCTACCCCAAAACTACTGATGATCTCGCCCAGTGGCTTCATATATGCATTGAACAGGAGAGGCGAGAGGACCGACCCCTGAGGCACCCCACGTGAGGGGTCTCGAGGTCGACCTCTGCCCCTTGCCAATACAAATTGCGATTGACCGGAGAGGTAGGAGGAGAACCACCTCAAAACGGTGCCCCTCACCCCCAACCCCTCCAGTCGATGCAATAGAATACCATGGTTGATGGTATCAAAAGCCACTGAGAGGTCTAATAGGACCAGGATGGAGGAACAACCCCCATCTCTGGCCCTCCAGAGATCATCCACCAACGCGACCAATGCCTTCTCTGTGCTGTGCCCGGGCCGGAAGCCAGACTGGCACAGGTCCAGATAATCAATTTCACCACACTCTCTACAATCTTCGCCAAAAAGTGAAGGATTGGAGACCGGATGATAATTTACTAACAATGCTGGGTCCAGGGAAGGCTTCTTGAGGAGGGGCCTCACCACCACCTCTTTCAAGACGGCAGGCAAGAACCCCTCACTCAAAGAAGCATTCACTATTTCCTGGAGCCAGCCTCGTGAAACCTCCCAGGATGCCAGTACAAGCCAGGAGGGACACGGGTCCAATAAACATGTGGTGGCTCTCAGTTGCCTACGCAACCTGTCCATATCATCGGAAATAACAGAGTGAAACTCCTCCCAGAATGGTATCTCAAGACCCGCCTCCAACATCCCCTCCAGACCACTTCCAGTGGAGACCAGCTCGCTCCAAATCTGAGCGATTTTGTCCTGCAGATACTCCCCAAATTCCTCTGCTCTGCCCTGTAGAGGGGCTTCCCGCGGCCTCTGTTGGAGGAGGGAGTGGGTTACCCCAAACAGGGCGGCAAGGTGGTTATCTGCGGACGCAATAAGAGTGGCACAATACTGACGCTTGGCCACTCTTAACGCCACAAGGTAAGTCCTTAAATGGGCTCTCAACTCTGTTCGGTCAGATTCGGAGCGTGTAGATCTCCACCTCCTCTCTAGGCATCTCTTGTGGCACTTCATCACCCTCAACTCCTCGGAAAACCAGGGAACCAGGTGGTTCGCTGCCACAAGAGAGGCCACAAAGGCGCGACCCGGTCCAAGGCCCCAGTGGCCGCACTATTCCATGCAGCCACTAGGTCCTCCATTCGGGCGCGGGTCAGGGCTACAGGTAGTGGCCCAAGCTCCGTCTGGAACCTTTCAGGTTCCATCAGATGCTTGGGGAGGAACCATCTTGGAAATTCCGGTTCCGCCTCCCCGCAGTAGCGGTAGGAAAGTCGAGTCGGAGAAGTGAGTGATCTGACCATGACAGGGGTATGATGGCTAAATCCCCTACTCCCAGATCACTCATCCACTGGCCAGAGACAAAAATGAGATCTAGTGTGTGTCCTCCTTCGTGTGTGGAGCCCTGAATTACTTGGGTCAGGTCCATGGCCGTCATGGAGGCAGTGGCGTAGCGTGGGTTGTCAGCACCCGGGGCAAGGCAAGTAATTTGTGCCCCCTAACCCCTGGATTTTAGCACTCGAGTCTCTTCCACTCCATCGCCCGCCGCAGGGCCCCCGCCCGCCGCCGCCCCCTCCTCGGCAGCGGCTGTGGCACCCGGCGGCGAGGCAACCCCTTCGCTCATCCTTCTCGGTGCCTTTCTAGCCCTCCCCCGGGGGAAGCAGCGGCATCGAGGACGGGGAGGGCGCAGCATGCGGAGCGGCGGGGAAGCGAGAAACGGGAAGGGGGGAGAGGAGGGGTGCAGGAAGATCCGACGGCAGCAGGGTAGGGGAGGCAGACGCAGCCGGCAGGTACCCGAAAGAGCTGGCCTCCCTTCGATCCGGAGAGCAGGACGCCTCTCCCGCCCTGTCAGCTACATCTCCGCGCATTCACAAGACCGCTGCTGAATCAGCTGGAACGCGCGAGCTCTCCCCACCTTCTGCCCGCCGAGCTCTCTTCCTTTTCCCTGCGATTTCCTGCCCCCTCCCGGTTTCCTGGATTCTGGATCCCCCCTCCCCCGCCCGAGAAATAATACTAATAAAAATATGAAAAATCCCCTAAGATCCTTTCCCCAAGGAAGAAGACGGGGCGACGGGGAGAAAACGCCTCCTCTTGCAGCCGCTCTTGCTTCGGGCGACGCTTCTCCGGTCCCCGCGGCGGTGGCCACATTCCCCGGCTGCCGCTGTTCCTGCCTTACTCAATCCCCTTTCCCGAAGCGACGGGGAGCTGCGAGTGCGAGCGCGCCCCCCCAGATGTTGCGCCCGGTGCGGCCCGCACCCCCTGCACCCCCCACGCTACGCCACTGCATGGAGGCCATAAACTCCCGAGCTACCTCGGATGTCTCACCTACCGATGACAAGTTAAAGTCCCCCGTGACTAACAGTCTGGGGGTCTCAACTGCCATCTCGGCAATCACCTCGAGGAGCTTGGGCAGGGCTGCTGATACGTAGCAGGGAGCCAGGTACACAATGAGCAAGCCCAACTGCCTCCCTGGGCCCCACTTCACACAAAGGGACTCACAACCGGTTATCTTTGGCACAGTGGTCTCTCTCGGCTCAAGACCTTCCCTCACAATGACCGCCACCCCTCCACCCCTGCCTAAGGCCCGTGACTGATGAAATGCATGGTAACCTGGCGGGCACATTTCCACGAGAGGAAGTCCTCCCTCGTGGCCCAACCAGGTCTCCGTAATTCCTGCCAGGTCCGGCTCCCCCTCCGACACAAGGTCGTTAATGAGGGGGGCTTTGTTGACAATGGACCTGGCATTGCATAACATCAGTCTCAGGTCCTGGCTCTGTAAGTCCTGACCACCTAGATTGCGGGGGTTGGGACACGTGACCACCCGTATCCATCGGCCACATTTTCCCAACCGGTGATGATATCCCAAACATGGGAAGCTGTTTAGGAGTACTGAATCCCAGGTCTGACCCAACTCTGTGCAGTACAAAATTTCAGTGAAGATGGAGGAAGAAAAGAAAGCAGCAGAGAAGGCCAAAGATGACGGATTGCCAGTATTTTGTCAGGACCATCTATGCACCTTCTGACGAGGTAGTTGAGGTTGCAGAAGCTAAAGAAAGGGAGTTTCAGCTGGGGGCCTGGTGAAAAGAACTGACCACTAGACCTCCCTCACAGATAGAACTAGCCCTGCAAGACAAAGCCTCAGGATTGATGACCTCTAAGGAATGCCTGCTAGAAAGAGAGAAGGGTGCCAGGGAAACTCTGACACCCGACTGGATGATGGCCAGAAGATCTGATGAATGGATATCTCAGCCACCCTCACACAGTCATTCTCTGATAGGCCTCCCAGACCAATTTGGACAGCTAAATGTGAGTGGAGTCAACCCCCTCCTTCCCTCAGGACCACCTAAGTGGACCCTGGCCCAGCCCACATTCTCCTTCCCTAGCAGAGAATTGGCTACGCAATGGAGTGGAGATCTTGGCTCCTTGCACACAGCAACTAGCAAGTCGAACCAACCCCATGCTGCTGGAGTAAAGCCAACATCAGCCACATCAGCACCCCTATGTCAACTTGATTGACAACAGCTTAATCAGCATGTTAATTGAGCAGCTAGGCATAGGCACAAAACCCCTAGCCCATCCTATTCGGTTTGAGCAAGTAGATGGAACACTAATTGGAGGGACCCAGCCATTAAAATTACCGAGTTAGTAAAGGTAATGATAGGCCACCACTATGAATTCCTCAGATTCATCATAGCTCCAAGAATGCAGGAATCAATTATCTTGAGGCTTGCATGGCTGGACAAGTGGGCGCCTACAATAAAGTGGGAGGACGGCATTAGGAAATTGATTATCGGACTTGGCTCATTACCACCGGTGGAGCCAAAGGGCCACCCAGGGACGATGGAACCCAACAGCCCAGACCATCTGGAACCTGCAGCACCTGCAGCAGACCCCAAACAAGTACCAAAAGACTACTGGGACTTGGCGGAGGTGTTCAGTGACGAAGATGTCAACTATCTTCCCCTGACCGACCCACATTGCGCAATAGACTTCAAACCTGGGCCTACCCTACCAAAGCTGAAAATGTACTCCATGACTCCCAAAGAGATGGTTGAATTGAGGAAGTACATCAACACCAATTTGAAACAGGGCTTTATTGAACCAGTGAAGTTGAAAGTAGCAGCCCCAGTGCTATCCAGAGAAAAGAAAGATGGTGGTCGTCTCTGCGAGCCCTAAATGTGGTATGCGAAAAAAACACTTATCCCCTCCCCTTCATGAAAGTTATGTTGAACCAGGGCAAGGTGTTCACCAAGCTGGACCCGAGAGAGGTGTATTATCATATATGAATCAGAGAGGGAGATGAGTGGAAGACCGCTTATAACATACCCCTTGGCAGCTTTCAACATAAAGTCATGCGTTTTGGGCTACAGGGAGCACCCGCAGTCTTCATGCAGCACATAAATGAGGTGCTACATGAGCACCTATACCGTGGAGTACTCGTTTATCTCGATGACATCTTGATCTTCTCTGAAACCCTGGAAGAACACATGAAGCTGGTACAGCAAGTCCTGAAAAAAATTCTAGCTGCCAAGCTATACACAAAGTTGTTGAAGTGTGAGTTCCACAAGATGTCAGGCCTGCAGTCGTATTCGTTTTAGGATCTTTGGCCTACCACACTTTCTATTAAATTTTTATGCTGTTTCATCAGTGGGGAATAGGGAGGGAGGAATAGTAAAGAGTAGATTGGGTTTGTTTTCAAAATAAAAAAATCCTTTCTAGAATGCCAAGGTCATCCTTTGTCTCCACACCTCTGCACCTGACTGGAACTGGATGGGTGGAACTGCCAGCGGGGCAGTGGGAGATTGGTCAGGAGATGGCACTCTGGCCAATGTGAGACTCGTAACAGAACCCAAGTAGGCAGAAGCTGCTAGTGATAGTTGGGAAGCCTTGAGGGTCTGATTTTCCAGGTTTTCAGGTCCTGAAGGGGAGAAGGTCCCCCCCAAGTCAGTCCAAAAGATTCCTCCCGCAAGTCCATTTGTCCCCTGAGATGGTACTCAACCTGAGCCACCTCCTCCTCCTCCTCCTCCTGATTTATTTTTGAAGACCAGGCAGGTATCCATTCATTGGACCATTTGCTCTTTAGGACATTGGTCTACTAGTTGAAGAAGACCCAATTTGATGTAGTGGTTAGGGCATTGGACTGGAAATGGGAGACTGTGAGTTCCAGGGCTGCCTTGGGCCCAAAGCCAGTCACATCCTTTCTGCCTTAGGAAGGAGGCAATGGTAAACCACTTCTGAAAAAAAGAACCTTACCAGGAAAACTGCCAGAAGTTGTCCAGACAATCTCAGAGAATCAGACATGATTTAATGGAAGAAAAAAATTGGAATATTGGTCTATTCTAAGGGATATTAATTGCAGGAGCTTTGCTGTCTCTCTTAGGACCAGGGAAACTTAAATGAGAACCTCTTTCGGGGTATTTCAATGTTATAAGAGACACTTTTATTCTTTTCCACCAGACACTTGATCATCTGGATCACCTCTTCCACCTGAGCCTCTCGCTCTGGCCCTTCGGCCTTGTTGTTGAAAGCCAGGCACCGGTTCTCACATTCAGCAGTATATGATTTCAGCGTTTCATCTTGGCCAGAGATGAAGCTTTCGAGAGTGCTCCCTTCCAGGTCCTCTTTTCTGGTGAAGAGGATGATGATGTAGTGGAGCGCTTTGTTCCCAAAAATACTTTTGATTAACTGAATGGTCCTTTTCTCCTCTATGGTGAAAATCCCAACTTTCATGACATGGATGATGGCATGGGGGCCAGGCGGACACAACTGCACACATTTCTCAATCTCATCAGATGTTTCACGCTCAGAAAGCTGAGTGCCAAAAAATCCAGGTGTATCCACAACCACAAGCTTTGAGTCCTTCAGCACTGTCTCCGCCTTTTGGCATTCTCTAGTCACTGTCTTCAGTCCCATTTCAGACCTAAAATGTGTACTTCCCAAGATTGTGTTTCCTGTTGCACTTTTGCCAACTCCCGTTTTTCCAACCAGGACAATTCTGAGCTCCGGCACTACAACAGAGAAGGGGGGAGGGGAGAAGAGAAAGATTAGCAGGGGAGGGAGAAAAAAAGAAGAGGAGAGGAAAGGAAAGAAGAGAAGAGAAAAAAAGACAAAGAAACAAAGAAAGAAAGGAGAAGAGAGGAGAAGAGAAATTAAAAAAGAGTAGAGAAACAATAGGAGAGAAAGAAGACAAAAGGGAAAAAGAGAGGGAAGAGAGGTGAGGAGAGGAGATAAGAAAAGAGAAAAGAAAGAAGAAAACAGAGGGGGGGGAGAAAAAAGAAAGAGGGAGGGAGGGAGGGATGAAGGGAGGGAAAAGAGGAGAGGTGAGGAGAGAAGAACCAAAGAAGAGAAAGAACAAAAGATAAGAGAAACAATAGGAGAAAAGAAAAGAGAGAGAGAGAGAAAGGAAAGAGAAAGAGGGGAGAGAGGTGGGGAGAGAATTAAAGAGAAGAGAAAGGGGAAAGAAAAAAGAGAGGAGAGGAGAGAAAGGAAAAAGAAGGAAAAAGAGAGAAGAGCAGAAAATGAAGAGAGAAGAAAGAACAAAAGAAACAAGGGGAAGACAAGAAGAGAAGAGAAAGAACAAAAGAGAAGAGAAAAATAGGAGGGAAAGAAGAGACAAGAGAAGGGAAAAGAAAGAAAGAAAGAAAGAAAGAAAGAAAGAAAGAAAGAGAGAGAGAGAGAGAGAAGTGAGGTGAGGAGAGAAAGAGAAAAAAGAGAGGAGAGGAGGGGAGAGGAAGAAAGAAAGTAAGTAAGTAAGAAAGAGAGAAGGGCAGAGAAAGAAGAGAGAAGAGAAGAAAAGAAAGAACCAAAGAAACGAGAAGAGGAGAAGAGAAAAGACGGTCATGTCCAGCAGCACAAGGCAATTGGTCATCTATTGTCACTACAGGCAACACAAGGGGAGCAGGACACAGGACACAAATATTCTCCCACAGAATCCTGAACACTGAGACCTCAAAGACATGTCGTCGACAGTGTGAGGTTAGGGGTGTCAGCAGGGGGGGGGGAGGCACAACCTAGGTATGAAAGGGGGTGGCTGCCATCTTGACCTCTTTGACCTCTCAGCTTGGGGCAGAATATCAGCCAAGTGAAAGTGTTACCCTGTGGTGGTTTTCTTGTACTCAAGTTGGAGACGGAGGCATGGCAGACATCTTGACCCACTGTTTGAAGGTGCCCACGGTCTTGTTGCCAGTGTCTTCCTGGCTGGCCTTCTAGGGTAAACAGACAGGGGGAAACATAGGGATCAAAGAGTCGCCCACACTTGGCAGGAGTCCAGATCGTCGCTGCCAAGAGACCTGGAGCCTGCAGCCACTTCCCTTCGAAGACCCGTGAGGATAATTCCTTTGGTCACCCTGGCGGTGGTACAGCTCCTTGGGTCAGCCTTGGCCTACTGTAATCTGGGAGGTGGAACTACATACTTATTTATTTATTTTATTTATTTAATCAAATGTATATACTGCCCTATCTTCCTGGTGGGCCTCAGGGCGGTGCACAGAAGAGATAAAAACACAATACATATAATCACAATATAAAATAGAAATTAAATTTAGTAAATCTGTGCTAAAATATGATTAAAAACTATTAAAAACGTTATATTAAAATTAGATCATTAAAACTATGCCAGGCCAGCCACGTGGAATAGATGTGTTTTAAGCGCCCAGTGGAAGAGGTGTAGGTCCATAATGGTGCGAAGGTCGGGGAGCAGGTCATTCCAGAGGGCAGGGCCTGCCACAGAGAAGACTCTCCCCTTGGGGGTCGCCAGCAGCATTGCCGGCCTAGTATTGCCCCCCGTTTCTGACTTTTTATTTATAAATTGTAATTAGGGTTTTAAATGGGTTTTTATCACGGGTTTAAATAATTTAATATGTTTTAATGATGTATATTGTTTTATTGTGGTTTTAATAATGCCTGTTGGAACATAAGAACATAAGAACAGCCTTGCTGGAACAGGCCACAGCCCATCCAGCCTTCTGTCTCCCACAGTGGCTCCCCATTTGCTTCAGGGTCTTCCCAAGCAGATGTCTTCACCTGCTTATGATTCCCTGCAAATGGCATTGAGAGATATCCTGCCTATCTCTCCTTAGGCATCCATCATGATAGCCATGGATACCCTTGTTCTCCATGAACTCCTTTCTTTCTTTCTTTCTTTCTTTCTTTCTTTCTTTCTTTCTTTCTTTCTTTCTTTCTTTCTTTCTTTCTTTCCTTCCTTCCTTCCTTCCTTCCTTCCTTCTTTCTTTCTTTCTTTCTTTCTTTCTTTCTTTCTTTCTTTCTTTCTTTCTTTCTGAACATAAGAACAGCCTTGCTGGAAGAGGCCAGAGCCCATCCAGTCCAGCCTTCTGTCTCCCACAATGGCTCCCCATTTGCTTCAGGGTCTTCCCAAGCAGATGTCTTCCCCTGCTTGTGATTCCCTGCAAATGGCATTGGGAGACATCCTGCCTATCTCTCCAACCCGGAGGGTGTCCTTAGGCATCCATTATGATAGCCATGGATACCCTTGTTCTCCATGAACTCCTCTCATCCTTTCTTAAAGGTGTCGAGGCTGACAGCTGTCACCACTTCTTCTGGCAGGGAGTTCCATAGACCAGGGATCCTCTGGGTGAAAAAGGACTTCCTCTTATTTGTTGGGGGTCTAGCTATCAAAAGTTTCATGGAGTGTCCCCTAGTTCTAGTGTTGTGCGATAGGGAAAACAGTTTTTCCTTTTCTACTTTGTCCACACCGTGCATGATTTGATAGACTTCCATCAGGTCACCTCTCAGGTTCTAGAGTGAAGAGGCCCAGCCGTTGCAGCCTCAGATGGTAAGGAAGGTGTTCCAGCCCCCCAATCCTTCTGGTTGCCCTCCTCTGCCCCTTTTCCATTTCCATAATATCCTTCTGAAGGTCTGGTGACCAGAACTGTACACAATACTCCAGATGGGGCCTCCCCATAGATTTATAAAGAGGCAAAATGACACTCCTGGACTAGAAGATCTCCAAGGCCCCTTCTGGCTTACTTATCATCTATGGTCTCTGCTCTTCTGAACAACAGACCAAGTCCTCCCGATTATCAGATTTGTTGAGCAGTTTTCCTTTCACCAACTTAAAAAAATGTTCTTTGGAAACTTTCCCTAGATTTCCAGTCAGCTGGGCAGAGGGTTCAAATATTACCAGCTGTTTTTCCATTGCCTCCATTTTTCCCTCTTGACAAAGAAGATGAGGGGGAGCCACCTAGTCTCCAAAACCCCTGAAGAAGCAACGGATGGAAGCCAATCAAGGAGAGAAGCAACCTGGAATGAAGGAGAAACTTCCTAACAGTCAGGCCAATGAACCAGTGGAACTGCTTGACACCGGAAGTCGTAAGGGCTTCATTGCTGGAGTGCCTGAATAGTCACTTGTCCATATAGGACCGTAATGGCAAGCCTATGGCATGCAGAGCTCTCTCTGTGGGCATGAGCGCCATCACCAACTGCTCTTCCGTGCTCTGTCGTGTGCAGACACGCCTGCCAGCTCCTCCTCCTCTGGCTTCCAGCGTGCATGTGCACGACGGAACCCGGAAGAGAGCAGCTGGCTGGCGCACATGCGTGTGGTGGCCAGCTGCATGTGTGTGTGTGTGTGCTGCAGTTTCGGCATGGTGCCAAACAGGTTAGCCACCACTGGTCTAGAGTCTCTCTCCGGCTTGAGCAGGGGGTTGGACTGGAGGACCTCTGTGGTCCCTTCCAACACTCTGTGGATTGAAATGTTTTCCCCCACCTCGGCATTGGAATCTCCCCTTTGAAAATCTCTCCTGGAGCTCAATGCCCCAAGAGCACACCAAGCCTCCCGAAAATAGCTCAGGGATGTGGCCTAAGCCCTTGAAATAAGGAACGTCACCTTCTCCTTGAGGGGCCCATGGTCCACGTTCTGCACGTCTCTCTCCCTCCTGGAAAAGAAAGAGAAGATTTTGACAAGAACGCCAGGATTATCTCCCAGTTAGGCAGTGGCCCTAGCCCAGATCTCCTCCCTTGCCATTGGTTTTCCATCGTCTCTGTTAGGATAATTATCCTGATGTTGGGTTGACAATATATATAAGCGAGGATTCTTAAAGAGTAAATGTAACTTTAAGGACTATGTGGAATCTGATTGGCTGTGCTTCCCAGCTCAACCATAAAAAGGAAGCTGGAAACACAGTTCATTCCCTTTTTGCTTTCCTTTGCTTCCTGATTGCCACTGAGGAGGAGCTGAAGACGGAAGAAGTATCATTGTTTGTTTTGACTGTAAGATAACTGTGTTTTGGTGAAGGACTGTTTATTGTTGGAAGAGTTAGTATCACTGTTTGGAAGAAGTATTTTAGTTACTACAAAAGTAAAGACTATTTATTTTTTCTACTATCAGTGTTTGATAGTTATTGTGTGCTTAAAGCAACCTATCTCTTTGCTGTCCGGTATATTGCACTATTCCGTTGTTTATTTTCCAACGGGGGTGTTTTATACCCCTAACATTCTCTCTCAAGAGGTGCACGTTGGCTTAAGTGCTCCTTGTGTGAAGAGGATCTCCCCTCCTTCTCCCCCACCCCCAGGGCAGCCCCATATCTGGCACAACAGAGGGAAGAAATCTGGTGCTATTGTTCCTCTGGGGAAGAAACTGAGATTCTGGTCTTCTCTCTGGTCACCCCGATTTCAGGGCACCTGGAGTTGGGGGTGAGAGGGCTGGGATCCCCAACACCAAAGGAAATGTCAAAGCAGTCCTCCCCCTTCTCCTCCTCCCCCTCTTTCTCCTCGTTTCTCCCTCCTCCTCCCCATCTCTTCTTCTTCCTCCCCCCCCTCTCCTCTCCCTCCTCCCCTTCTTCTCCCCCCCACTCTTCTCCCTCCCTCCCTCCTCCTCCTCCCTTTCCTCCTCCCCCTCTTCCTCTTCCTCATCCTCTCCCCTCCTCCCACTCTTCCTCTTCCTTCCCCTCTCCCCTCCCCCCCTCTTCATCTTCCCATTCAGCCCAGAGTGAAGAAGGCCTCAGGTTACCTCTGTGGGCTTCCTCCCAGGACAGACGCAAGCGACCTCACTCCATTGGCCGAGCCCAAGCTGAGTCACAGCAGCACACCGGAACTGGTATTTGATGTCGAAGCGCACATTTAGGGTGCGTTGATCCGTAGGGCCTTCCATGTGGAGACTTTTCCTCCAATTTGATATTGGACTTCATACCCAGAGACTAAATCCGCCCCGAAGCTCACCGGATTCACTGTGATCTGGGCACTGTCCGGCTGGACCAGCTCAACCTTCGGAGGTGCAGGGCTGGAGGGCAGCTCCAGGTGGCGGTTGACCAACATGCCATTTTCGTAGAGGTAAACCGAGGCTCCCGGACGGTGCTCGTCCCAGGCTGAGGAAACCAGGAAGCGAACGCTGTCCCTATCCCGGTGGATCTTGGCAAAGTCCGAAAGGGAAAAAACAGCAGCGCAGATCCTACGTTTCCTCTCTTCGTCTTCAAACCACAGTTTGGGTGGATGCTTCTTTGAGTAAGGCACTGCCATTGCTGAGTCTCCGTCCCCTCCTAAATGGGACCTCTGAAGCCACTCTCGCAAGTCGTCTAAAGAGGGCTCCTCCCTCTCTAAGGAAGTCAACATAAACGCAACCACCACCTTGTTTTGGCAGTCAAACAATATTTCATCCAGCTTCTGAGTGGAAACGACTTCCAGGCCATCGAGGCGGGACAGGCAAAGCATCACAAAGTCCATCTTCTGCTTCTTTCTCGCGAGAAGCTCCTTCAGGGCCTCCTTATGGAAGGGGGACTGGATCAAGCGCATTAACGCCCCCCGCAGGACAGCGTCTTCCTTTCCCCCGCGAACGGCAAGCAGCGCTTTCCCCACCTCTCGCTGGAATACCTGACCATATTGGCCGCAGAGCTGCTTCAGTTGCTCCAGTTGGTCCCTCATCTCCGGGAAGGAAACAGCAATGGGGGATTTCATCATATCGTTGCAACTAATATCGACTTCGGTCAGTGCCTGCAAGTGAGCTTCCGCCTCCCGGAGCCAGCCCAAGGGTGGATCGCGCAAGATATGAGCTGATTTGGGGTTCAACTTGATTAGCGGATACAACCAGACCTTCGTTGGCACCGCCTTCCCACGCTCTTTGGATATTTGGGGGAAACTGGCGTAGATATCTATGGCCTCTCGGAAAGTAGTTGGGTTTTTCAGCGGGACATCGCTGTACAATGTACAGTGGATCTTGCTTTCCAGTTCTCTCTCGGCGTCGCTCCATCTGTGGGCGTCTTCCACTTTCGGTATCTTCTCAATCATCTCCAGAAGGTGCCGCTGGACATGCCAGACGTCTTCAGATCGGGAGACTCTGCAATCGAAGACAAAGAAGGCCTGGGCCCCGTACAGCACCGCCGTGACCACGTGGGTGGCCGAGCCCTCCAGGAATGCTTCCTGGCAAGAAACACTCCCCTCTTGGAGCAGAGCCCTCGGCAGGTGCTTCAGTTCAACAGTGGTCGAGAGGTGAAGGGAGCCACGGGCGTGGCTCCTGGAGAGTGGCTTCTCTTGCAGGTAGATGGCTGCTCCCCCCACTTCAAAAAGCCCCCCAAAGAAACTGGCCTTCAGGGACTCTTTTAGGTGAAGGGCGGAGGCTTTGTTTTGGAGGGACTCCGAGGGGAGGACCTGACAGTCTACCCTGGATCGGTCCTCAACTCTGACCTCCTCTTGCAGAATATCCGCGTCCCACAAAGTCACACCTGCAATAAAGTTGAAGTTGCCATGCATCACATGCCCTAAGGATTATCAATGCAAAAGAAAGCCATTTTCTATCAATAGACGGCATACTAGAGCTGTAGGTTCGAACTGGAAAGCCAGCATCTGTCGAGAATAATTTATTTATTTATTTTATTTATTTTATTCACATTTGTAACCCGCACCCATCTCACCACAAAGGGACTCGGGGCGGCGAACAGAGATTTAAAATAAATATACAAAAACACAAAATATTATTAAATAATAACTAAATTAAATCAATACCCTGCTTAAAATAAATTTAAATTTTTAAATTTAAATTTAAAAACCCATAAATTAAAATTTTGATTTGTTATAAAAACAATGGATGTTTTTAAGTGCCGGCGAAACAAGCGGAGGTCTGTGATGGAACGGAGATCGGGAGGTAGGCCATTCCAGAGGGTAGGGCCCACCACAGATAAGGCCCTTCCCCTGGGAGCCGCCAACCGGCATTGCCCGGTCGACGGCACCCGGAGAAGACCCTCTCCCTGGGAGCGAGTCGGTCGAAGGGATGTATGGGGTAGTAGACGGTCTCGAAGGTAGCTAGGCCCCGTGCCATGGAGCACCTTGAATAATTGCATGATATTTTGGGGTTCTGCCCAGCTGCTGGTCATTTTACCCCTGAAAATATCACAGTCTCCTTCTGACACTTTGGCTTTTCCTGACTAGGAGAATGACAAGTTCTTGGAAGAGTTTGCAAGAGAGAAACCTGGACGGAGAAGTTGGGGCCGCCTTGAAATTCCCCCCTTCTGAGCAGCATTGATCAACGTTTTTATGGCAAGGTAACGGATGCGTTTCCCCTTTACTAAGAGGATAACTCTTTCTTTGGGGATAGTAGCAGTAGAAGGGTGGGAAAGTAACTGGAACTTTGTGAATGATGAATATTCATGCTTCCATCATCTACTGCCTATGTGGATGGCTGTGTCGTTTTTGATTTGATTTTGATGTTATTCACATTTATGTGAATCGGGGCGGCGCACAGGGAAAATAAAATATAAATATAACATATATACAAATAGATATTCGTTAAAACTAGAATTAAATAAACCCACCCTGCGCTAAAATCAATTAAAAACCCCAATTAAAACTTTGATAACTATAAGAAGTGCAGTGTCGAGTAAAATCATGCTAGGCCGGCTTGATGAAAGAAATCCGTTTTTAAACGCTGGCGGAACAGGCGGAGGTCCGAGATGACACGGAGTTCAGGAGGTAGATAGTTCCAGAGGGTAGGGCCCATCACAGAGAAGGCTCTTCCCCTGGGCATCGCCAACCGACATTGCCCGGTTGACGGCACCCGGAGCAGACCCTCTCTGTGAGAGCGGATTGGTTGTAAGGACGTATGGGGCAGCAGACGGTCTCGAAGGTAACTAGGCCCCGTGCCATGGAGCACCTTGAAGATGGTCATCAAAACCTTGTAACGCACCCGGAAGGTCACAGGCAGCCAGTGCAGCTCGCGCAGGAGAGGTGTTATATGGGAGTGCCTAGAGGCACCCGTAATCACTCGCGCGGCCGCATTCTGGACCAGCTGCAACCTCCGAGTGCATCTCAAGGGGAGCCCCATGTAGAGAATTTGCTCCTTCTTTCCTGAAAGGAGTAAACCCTTTGGACTCTAGCAGTCCCTCCCCATTGTTTCTTGGTGAGCAATGCCTCCAAGGCAAACTGAACAAATCAATCCTGCGGGAAGCCTGGATTATTGGATTGGAGTCCTGCATTCGATTACACAAAATCTGGGGCCAGAGGTGGCGTTGACCATTCCTAAGAATTGTGACCCGGAACGACAGCAAAATGCTCTATAGGCTGGACATTGGGATGAGTTTGATCCCGGATCCCTTCGTACAGCTGGAGGGTGCGTAAAGAAAACATCGGTGCCTAAAAGTCTAATTTGGCCTGAGGGGTTTTACTGGATGTCCTGGCTCTTTCCGTGCCAATTCTTAGCCAGCCCTGGCAGTGCTGCGGGCTCGGCTCAACACCCCTGGAAGTCTCCAGAAGACAAGCTGGCATTTGGCATTGGAGGGAAGGGTGTGGCCTTTATCCAATTGTTTACATTTATATGCCACTTACGCATGCCTCACTATCCAGAGGGACTCTGGGTGGTTGACAATGGACT